>APFE030637668.1:254404-328009 GCA_000404065.3 Pinus taeda
AAATAGAACATTATATTTCATTTTCAAGAGCAGAAAAGTTATTGTAGGTCCTTTTCATGATCCCAGTCATACTCCTCTATTTTTGAGTTTCTCTAGTCATGATAGTTTTGTAGGCAACACACTGAGTTGCTTTGTGTCCAAAGTTGTGACAAGAGAAACATTGGCCATTAAAGAAGTTCCTACGATTATCAACCCTGCGGACTGAATGATTGTAGTTGACATTCATTCTTGAGGCAGATCGAGAATGATTTACATGTGGTCTGTTGTAGCTTCTGTTTATCCTTGGAGTAGATTGCCCCTGATTTACTTGGTGATCTTTGTTCATTCTTGAAGAGAAATGTTCTTGATTTACCTGGTGATCTTTATTAGGCCTTTGCTCACTCCTCCTAGCTGCATCAAGATAACTTTTGGAGGTGGATTGTTTCTGCACTTGAGTTGCTTCTTCATTATATCCTAGATCTGTCTTGATTAGAGGAGAACGTTGTACTTTGATAATCTCATCTAACGTTTCAGATCCTTTAACAAATATAAGATTAAGAGCTTTAGATTTCTCAATCTCTTTTCTAAGTCCCACAATTTCACATTCTAACTTTTCATGATGTTTTTCACTTTCAGCCAGTTGAAATTGCAAAGTATCAATAATCATCTTTTTCTCTTCTAAACAAATTTTGAGTTTAGAAATCTGTTCATAAAGGCCTTCTTCATCTATAGCATCCATAAAATCATCATCTTCAAAATCCATTAAAAGTCTATAGTTATTACCTCGTTCATCTTCATCACTATTTGAGAGTCCATCACTATCGTCATGAGTGTAGTAGCTTTTCTTGCTTACATTTTGTTTCTTGTTCCATCTAATAGGTTCTTTACCTTTTTCAAGCTTATGAGGACACTTGGTAGCATAGTGACCGACTCTTCCACAAGCAAAGCATTTGAAGGGTAACTTACCTTTGAATCTTCCAGCACCTCGTTGAAGGTTCTTGACAAAATTTGATTCTTCCTCTTCTTCTGACATATGTCCTAACTCATAGTAATCTCCTTTACTTGAAGCCTTGAATGCAACTTCTCTCCTGTGTGATGGTCCTCCTTTCCTCATTTCATAAGTGGTTAAAATTCCGTGTAGCTGCGACATGGTAATTTTATGTAGATTCTCCTTTTCTTCTATTGTAGAAAATTTCGATTCAAACTTAGGAGACAGAGATCTTAGGACCTTTTCAACCACAACAACCTCTTTTATTTCTTCACCCAAATTTTTCATACAATTAACAATCTCATCTATATGAAGGAAATAGTTAGCTACACTTTCATCATTGTACATCCTGAGATTTTCCTACTGAATTCTGAGGGTTTGAAGTTTTTCTCGTTTTACTTGCTCATCTCTTTCATAGCTCAGCACAATCTTGTCCCATATTTCTTTAGCATTCTGATACTGCATGACCTTGATGAATTATGATTGAGATAGACATCCTAATAAAGTGTTGATGGCCTTTGCATTTGTTTCAAACTGTTTCTTCTCAGCCGGATCTGTAGGAGTTGCTGATGGAAAAGTGTACCCTGTAGCTATGATATCCCAAACTTCTATACCAAGATATTGAAGATAGGATGTGACTCTTACCTTCCAATAGACAAAGTTGGTCCCATCAAAAATTGGTTGCCTGATTGATGCTTCTCTCTCGTAGTTGCTCATGATGATAGACCTTCCTTCAAGTGATTAAGCTTCTTTTGAAGGACCTGCTCTGATACCAATTGTTGGAAATAATACTGAGAGGGGGGGTGAATCAGTATTATCTGGTCAATTATTTACTTTTTCAAACACAAAACATATACACTACTTCAGTTAAATGAACCCGCGTATATACGCAACTACAGATAAGGAAACCCGCATATACTATGCATAATTATAATTTACTTTATTCTACAGATGTTGATGATTAAGTTATGTACCAGAATCATATAAATAGTTGTCAGGAACAATAAAACAGATCAGAAGAAAACCACACATAAGAACACAAGATATAAGGTGGAAACCCAATGTGGGTGAAAACCACCTGTTGCAATTCATCTCTATCTTCTTTTAATTAGAAACTTCTTTTTAGAATGATTCTGTACTAGTGCAGTCCTTTACCAGTACATAGGCTACTACCTGCAGAGAGCTACAACCCTCTCTCGTTTTCCAGCTTCTCCTGGAAGGGAGCTACAACCCCCTTAGTTCTTGTACTAGTTGAGATACTAGTACGCAGGCTGCTATCTACAGAAGGCTACAACCTTCTCTTTCTTCCAGGGACCACGTTTCATAAATTTTCAGAATGGATCCACAAATAACATCAATCAAACATCAAGAATTTCTGCATCAACCAATCACCATTTCACTAGTCAAGACTGAATCAAAATAAACACTTCTCAGTCAACTGTTCCCAGATCACAGTAACTATAATCACACCTCAAATTCTAAACCTAGATCACTGCAATAATTAACAGAAGAAGCTAGAACATAAATTATGAGATGTATGCTACTTCAATATTCAGAAACTTGTGTGCATATGCTTCTGTATTAAGATCAACCTGCGTATACACACTTCCGACTTCTAGAAACTATGTATACGCACCTGTGCTAGGATCAACCTGCGTATACGCGCTTCTGACTCACAAAACCTGCATGTGTACGCACCTTTGCTAAGATCAACCTGCATATACGCGCTTCTGACTTACAGAAACTGTGTGTATGCACTCCTTCGCTTCACTGAACCTGTGTACAGATCTATAAAGATAATTTACCCCTTCAAATGTTCAGATTACGCAGACCATCAAATTTATAGATCAAGCAAGTGCCACATAGATCAGATCAAAATCATACAAAGATACTAACGTTCAAGCCTTAAGATTTTGGCCCATCAAAAGAACTTATCCTTCTCCTTGCGCTCGGGTTCCTTCTTCCTTCAGATCCAGATCTGCACCATAACCTGATCAATGTATTCCAGATCTAGCACTTTTTCAGATATTCCATCATTCAGCTCATCCCTTGCCAAATGATCTCCTTCCTCTTTTATAGCCTTAGACCTTCCACAATACCACAGTCCAAAACCATAACAATTCAATACCATGGACCCAATACTTGGGATCAATACTTATGAAGAGATACCATGGCCCAAAACCATAGGTTCAAATACCAAGGACTAAATACCACGGACCAGAAACAAGTTTTGCCACATGTACGCACTTTTCCTTGCATGAAAGTGGGTGTATACGCATACGCGCCTTGGGAACGTCCAACCCACGTGTATACGCGGCTTCGTCAAAGTGAACCTACGTATATGTCCTTTTCTTCTTTTCTGAGTGCCTGAACTATGATCTGTCACCAGAGTGAGTTGCCATCAAGGACAACACCTATGTCATAGCACAAAAACTGCCAAACTTGTGCCAGAATGCCAACATACTGTCAGATAACTTAGCAATTTCCATTGTAAATTACCGTTCTAAAAGAGCTGCTTCCCAAAGAATTTATCCCCCATTTTATTTATCAGCATTTGTAAATTACCGTTCTAAAAGAGATTGGATGCAATTTGTTATGTTTCAAAGTTTCCTGTAATGGGGTGGAAATGGACAACTCAAGACCCTCTACCCATTCATGTTTATCATAAAGAGTTGTGGGATTCTAAATTCCCCCCATTTTTCTACAAAATTTGTCATGGAGTCATGTTACCCCTCTAGAAGACATTGTACGACAAAGATGCTCCAAGATGCTCTCTAGAAGTAGAAGCAGACATACAAACAGTTGTGAAATGGTTTGGAGAGGAATTGTTTACATATGTTAGAGTCTTCAGAAGTGTCGCTTCCCCTCACATCTTACCTTTGTATGTTCCCGATAAACTCTTCGCAAGGGAAATTGCTTATCAAACCTACGGAGAAGGAGGTTTGGCTAAGGATTTAAAGGATAAGAAGAAAGCTATATGGCCACAATTTCCTGTAGCCTGTGGGGCCTTCTCATTGTTTGATACAGGTCATGCTTTCAAAGAAGTGAACAATATAACATGTCTGCAATTATTCAAATTCATAGCAAGACTCTTTGACCCTCACGATGTAGCTAAGAATTTCACTATCACGGTTAAAATAAAAGTGTTCATCAGAGAAGAAGATCCTTTTGATGATGTGTTTCAACAAAAAAGCATGCTTGAAGAAATTCTAAATACAGCTCAAATGTGTTTCTCTCCAAAAGAGTTTCAGAGATTCAAGACATACAGGGAAAGAAGGCTAGCGAATATTCCTTTAGATAAGCTAAGCTTAGAAGCCGCAAGGGAACCCACGCCAAGCATTAGCCTCAGTGAAAGTTCTGATGCAGATAAATCTAAATCCAAATCCGAGAAAGAAGTATCGGAACACTCTAAAAAATCTGAAAGTAACCATGGTAAGAGCAAAAGATCAGTAAGGGATACTTCCCAATCAAAAGAGCGTAAACAACAATAGGTGTTAACTTCTCCACTGGAATGTCATTCCATTCTCATCAGCCGGCCACCATCAGATAGAACAGAGCTAGACAAAGAATGGCAGAATTTTAATGACATGATCAATCTTGAAGGCCAAAGTGTAAAGACACCTGAAGGGAATGTATAGGCAACAAAAGAAATGGTAACAAGAACAATTGACGATATCTCGGACACGGAACAAATCCCTATTACCCCTCCTCCGAACTTGTACTCAAGATAGAGAAAATTCCTCCTCTTGATGTATTTTACAGTCCGCAACATAAAGTAGTAGTAAGAAGACAAAGGAAGAAGAGGAAATTGGAAAATGTGATATCTCATGACGTAGAGCAATTGGATGTCCTCTGGCGAGATCCTACTACTGATCCAACCGAAAATCTCACCATATTATCCCAAACTATAGGAGCTTATGCCTCTGCAACTATTGATGAAGCATTTGAAGTACAACAACTGCTAAAAGAAAAAGAAGACCTAATACAAGTTTTGCAGCAACAGTTGAACAAGCTAATGCTAATAACGAAGTATAAAGATAGCTTGAAAGACTACAACAGGAATTCCAATAGATGCAAATAGGATATCAGAATAGTTTGGTAGAGAAAGACAAGCAATTATAGGATATACAGGAAACACACAAAGATGATCCCAAGCTCACAGAATTCATCACAGAGTCCATTTCCTTGAATGATCAATTACTACAGCAACAAAAAGCACTAAGCCAAAGAATATCGTAATGGAACTCGTATTGCGAAACAAGTGATACAATCACTAATCAAGTCGTAGATTTACGACATGATTATGATTTAGCTAATAAACGAGTGATTGAATATTTGGTTTGGCAGGAAATGTAGGACGGAAAAAGAGCAGACGCACCAATAATAAATGACAAACATAAAGAAATTCTCTTCAACAAATGGGATACACAGATCAGAGAGGCTTAGAAAGCAGCAAAAGAAGCAGCTACAATGGCCAATAGCCTGTTTGATTGCATAAATGAGAATTTTCATAGAGCAAATTTAGTCTTCGAAACCACTTCGGGATATCTACCAAAAGTACAGCAGCTACAATCGGACGAGAAACATAGGGCTCAAGAAAGGGTAGAATCTATTAGAAAATTAACTCAGTTGAGTTGGAAATATTACTGGGCTTATTTAGTAAAACCTCACAGCCAACGTATGCTCTCAAAACCATCATCAATTCTGCCGAAAATATGGAACCAGCTCTAGCAGATTCTGTTTTCACAGGACAATTAAAGCCTGAAGTCGGCCAACCGACTTTGCTCAAACAAATACTAAATGCTTGTGATATTAAGGAGCGAATACATAAATAGTTAGAAGTTAGCCTTAGATTTAATTTTAGAACTAATTTTACTTTATTTTTGCCTAGAAAAATGAAGGTCATTTACACCGTATCCTAGATTTTGTAAATAACTTATTTTTGGATGTAGTTAGTAGTATTTAAACCATTCTCATGCATTTAGAGAAGGGTCCCGAAATTTATCAAAAACTTGTCCTCAGAACATGCACTTTTGCACCCTCCGAGGAGGTTTTGGTGAATGAATGTAACGGGATTTATTGATTTTTGCATCTGATATCTGCTACTGATGTTGCACTTCTGTACTCTTAGTTGATGTCGGATTGAGAAGAGATAAATCATTATCGCTTGAAGCTCATGAGTAGAACTAGTTATAAATGGTACTTCTATATCTTCATTGTTTCTATCTCCTGTGTTAGAGTGATATTTAACCTTAGTTGTTTACATGTTAATGCTTGAATGCCTGAGTTATCATTTGGCACTTTTGTATGGTGATAGCTATTTATTTATGCTTGATATATGAATAGCTTACTATGCGATATGCTTCTCACAACTATTTCGTCTAAATTTTTATGCGAAGTAGTTCATCTATATTGAATTATTTTCTTATAACAGTTGAATGATCTTTATTACCAATTGTTATTTGAAATCATTTTAGATCGCATAACAAAAAAATCTTACCCCGAGTTAGTATAGATATTAGATGTCATTGTTGTTTTAGATACAAATTAGATTAGAATTAGAAGTAGATTATCTCATTTAGAATCTTTTAAAGCCACAAACATCAATCAATCTTACACACACACACAATTGGGAAATTGGTCCCATTATCCCCAGTCGGACCCACCACACTAAACAGAAAAGGAGCTGCCAACCAAGGCCCAGACCGGGTGGGTATCCCCCTTGTTGTAGACTCGATTTTTGGGCCTTCAACATCTTTGGCGCTAGAGGGAGGGCTGAAATGAGTTGTCTAATGGAGTCTTTTCGATTTTAATGTTTTATTATGATGGCTCCTCTGAAATTTCCAATTTGGAATTGTATCCATGTACGTGCATCTTCCAACACTCCACCCGAAGTGGTAAGACTCTTGTCTCAGCTAAAATCCAATCGTAAGAGAAATTCTTCTGCTTTTAATCATGCCCTTCAGTTTATTCAAAATATTTCAAATTCCAATTTTCAAGGAATTGATGAAGGTATTTTATGCAGATTTTTTACTCTTACATTCGTAGCAGAAGCTAGGAACTGGTGTAGAACTCTTTCGGTTGCCTCAATTCACAGTTGGGATCAATTTGTCACAATTTTCTTTTATACGTTTGACCACTATGATTATGATCAGGTATACGATGAAATTGAGTATCTACAAAAAGAAAATGAGTCTGTTAGGGACTTTAATATTCGATTTCATTTGAATTGTTTCAAGTGTAATTTTGAACCTATAAAAGAGGAATCACTAGATTGGTTTGAACATAATTATCTCTGTCTCCTATTCCCGATCCTTATGAAATAATTCCATGCTTTGTTCAATTCCCTTCTAGCACAAATCAGAAACCCAATTTAGATATGTCAATAAATTGTGATGAAGAGGTTTTGCAAAGCTTGGAAAATATTTCTGATCAAATACAAGAAGACAGTAGCAGCAATTCTAGAGAAAGAGCTACCTTGAAATCTGGAAACAACTTTTGGGTAAATTCAGAAAATTAGATTTCAAATCAGCAAGTGCAAGCTACAACTAAGGTAAATAATAATATGCAAATAGTTTTACAAAAGTCTGAAGATTTTCATGATGAGCAAATTCCGAAATCAGGGGAGCAAAGCGATCTTCTTGAAAGAAGAAATACAGTCACACAAAGGAACAATCTGAAATCTGAAATTTACGATGAGCACAATGCATAAGAATTCTCAAACAGACATATTTTTAATTGCATTATTTCATAATCACATTTTTCCCTTTATCCTGATATTTTTAATGGTAATTCATCCCCTCTTACTGTTAATGATATTTCAAAAAATACAGAGGCTGATCTAAATGAATCGCCATTAAGTTTTGATCAAAATAAAGAAGTAATTACTGATCATTCCTCTACAATTAATAAACATGAAGCTCTTGTTCGTCCTTGTTTTGATATACTGGGTGAAATCGAAGGGAAATCTAGAGAATTTGGTGAAATCATTTACGATAATTACTCTGATATTGAAGATGTTGATTTTTCTCGAGGAAATCATCAGAATATTCAAACAACATTTGAAAGTAAGAGTAATTTGAATCTAGAAATTATTCCAGTAGCAGTAAATTATCCTCATGATTTCACTATTCAAGAAAATATCCCAATTTATGATTCATATCATGATCAAGCAAACCTTCCTGTTCATAATCATAATGTTCGTTCTAATTCACAAGTTGGAATTCGAAATTTCTCAAATTCCATAATTCTGGCCAATCCTCGTGAAAAGGAAATTATTTCAAAACGATTCCAATTGTGTTGTAACAATAATTGTACAGATGGTAATTTTAGTCTATTTTCGCTTATTTACTTATTTTGTATTAAATCAGATTTATCTTTTGATTTCAATTTTCAGATTTTTGATATATTACGCTGGCACATTGAGCACCTTACTATCAAACGTTCAATTGATGTATTGCCTTTTTGGAAAATTAAAGTTTTGAAAGACATCAAAAGCTATTTCAATATCAATTACAATCGATGTCAATGTTTTATCAAAAGCTTCTATCTTCTTTAAGACAATTTCAATAAAAGAATACAGTTTTAGCAATCTACCAGCAATTCAATTTAATTCCTAATTTTTTGTTTTGTTTGAAAAATTCCCATCCGTCCTCATTGATTCATTTAAAAAACAAAAAAGTATATATTTGGAAAATTTATTCTCAAAAAAAATTGTTAATAGCTTAACATTTACAGGTAACTGTAATAATATCCTCCAGGCCTTTGAATCTAAAAACTCATATCTTCAATCTTCCCTGACATCTCTTCGTTTGAATATTTCTTAATCCTTAGTAGAAATCCATCCAGATTTCTATGATACAATCGGCATTAAATTGGAAAAAGGATTTCATGAGGAAGAGATTTTAAATAAATTCCCAACAACAGTTGTACATTTTGATTTTAGATTTAATTTTTTTAGATTTTTATTCTTATTACTAACATTTGAATTGTATATATATGTAGGAATAAAAATGAGAGAATGGTTACACTGGAAATTTGACTATACATAACCATTTTCACGTATATGGTTAGAATAGGTGTAGGATTAATTTCGTTAGTCTATGTAGATGATTTATCTGTAGATCAAAAGGAAGCAATTAGCCATTGTCCATATCATATACATATTGAAGGAAATATTTACCCCTCAGAAAATGCCTAGTTCTTCTTTCAATATTTATTTTTGTAAATAAGACCAGTTGTAAATGGTTACACTAGTAATTTGCATAAAAAGTACATTCTCTTTCAGATTTTGAGTTTTCGCTTGTATAAATAGCAAATCGTTTGGAAAATTGATCTTTATTATTGGAAGATACAGTTAAAGACTCTAGCCTAGATATGATACTAGTTTCATCTTCATAAAATTTGATGAAAACAACCTTTAGTGGGAAATTTTTTTATATCAATAAAATCAAAGGTATCAATAACAAAATAAAGATTCTCTGTAGAAAAGCTCCTTCCAAAAAACTCTACTATTGTCATCCAGAGCTATCTTAAGGAAACAATGGCTTCCTCCCTACTAAGGATATGACAAATTTTAGAGGAAAAATTCAAGAATACACTTCATCTTAAAGAGTAAGAGGTCTCATCACGAGCTGGCTTATCTTAATCATAGATATTATAACTAGCTAACTCTGCCAAACCTGCATACCACAACAGGGCAATGACTTAAAATTGTTCCAATCGAAAGGCAAGGGGTCTCATCATGAGACGGCTTGTTCAGCAAGTTATAAGTCAAGTGAATGACTGTGTTATAAATTGGCCATCAAACCAAGACATTTTTCTCTAAGAATAAAAGAAAAACAAATGTAGCAAGTGTTGATGTGAATTCTTCTTTGAGAATTGTAGGTTTCTTTACGTAGGATTCAGGATCATTGCTGGGTAATAGGTAACCCTGTCAAGGCTATGAACGCATGTTGGCAACAGACACTCTACCTACGACAAATGAGTATACTTAAAACTGTTTTATAGAGAAGCCTTTGTTTTATCTTTACAACCAGGTAATGACTAATGTAAATACAAGGACTAGCTTGAGGAAAAAACTAATCAAAGTTGAAAATAGTTGAAACAAAATATCATTGACAGATTAAAGCATAATGTACTTAATGTTTCTATAATAAAGTTTAATTTTCTGGAAAATTTTCTGTTTTGGAAGTTTAGAAAATTCAAAAGAACGATAGAGATAACTGGTTCTTCCAAGTGAATCGCCAATTGTTGTGACCACCAACAACCCCCATTTTTGTTTAGTTTTATTACTAATACTAAATAAAAGGGGACCCTTAGTCAAAAAATTTCAAAAAATCAATTAGTGATTGTATTGCCTTTTCAATAAAACTTATCATCATAAACTTAAGAAAAGACCCTTGCGAAATCTAAAAAACTTAAGTTTTGTGATGAATGAAGGTAAAATCACTACTTAAAGGATATCGCATCCCAGAGAGGATGATAGTATGCCTACTTATAAGCTAAACTCCAAAATCGCGAGAATGCGATGCGAAACGGCATAGGGATAAACATATATCGCATCACAGGGCTTAGAAGCTCACTTATGATTGAAAATCACAGAAAATGCCGATTTGCGATAGCGCATATCGCAAGAGTGCACATCGCAAGAAATTACTTAACACAAAATATGCACATCTTACAATCATGTGATATTGCGACTATGCGATATCACAAAATTACAATAAAGTGGCAAAGCAACCTCGTAATAGGACAACGGAAATACTCGTGATATTGCGATATTGCGATCTACGATTATGCGATACTGTGATACTGCGATCTACAATATTGCAAAGCAAATCGCAAAATTGCTCGATCGCAGATTTCTCGGGTCCACTATCCAAGAAAAAAGTTTTTCCATGGAACGAGACTGATTTATGTGCTTTAATGCTCATTAATGAAGCAGTTGCCAGTTGTTAATGAAATGTGGTTTCGTGTTTATCAAAAGCCATTTCACGTAAGGTGGTATACCTTTGCATATCTTTGGCATTTATAGCTTTCCCGTCACTAGTCCTTATCATTACTTTCACCTCACTTGTAAACTGTAGGAACGAAGAACGAGAAGCTATACAAAGTAGTAAACAGGAAGCTATGGGTAAGAAAGGTAAAGCTCCAATGTGTGAGGATAAAGAAATGGTGCCCCTATACTAAGACACCACATGCAACAGAGAAGCGGGTATTTCCACCTGGGAAGGCATGTATAATCTACTCGAAGAAGAGGATCCTAAGGTAACGAGATTTACGGGTTCTGTAGGTTCATCAAGATTGTCCGAAGCGTCAGTTTCAGACTTATCTTGTTCATTTCTGCACTAAATAGCTGCAAGACCCAAAATTCTCCTCTACACGGACATGATTAAGTGGGTTGTGGATAGTGTTGATATTAAGAACAGACAGTTTAAAACTCAGGGCCAAGGACTGATCGGCTCATTTGCTGAACAAGATTTGAAGCTTATGTATCATTTTCTAGAACCTCAGGCGATTTATAACAAATAGTTCATGGAGAAGTTTACCAAAGAGAATGAAGACTTGGCAGAATCCACTAAAGACTGGTCAAGGAGGGATGAACCACTGAAAAAGGATAAACATTGTAGGTATAGTATTGGTTCCCTCACTTCCCCATATTGCTTTGCTGCTGCTATGATCTGTAGGCTTTATGGGAGGCCAGATATTAACAAATTTTCATCCGAGTGGCTAGCACTGTTGGATGCTGCCATTAATTCTATCATTTTAGATTGGTCTAGAATACTGTCAGATAACTTAGTTATTTCCATTGTAAATTACCATTCTAAAAGAGTTGCTTCCCAAAGAATTTATCCCCCATTTTATTTATCAGCATATGTGATGGATGCAATTTGCTATGTTTCCAAGTTTCCTGTAATGGGGTGGAAATGGACAACTCAAGACCCTCTACCCATTCATGTTTATCATAAAGAGTTGTGGGATTCTAAATTCCCCACATTTTTCTACAAAATTTTTCATGGAGTCATGTTACCCCTCTACAAGACATTGTATGAGAAAGATGCTCCAGGATGCTCTCCCGGAGCAGAAGCATACATACAAATAGTCGTCAAATGGTTTGGAGATGAATTGTTTACATATGTTAGATTCTTCGGAACTGCCACTTCCCCTCACTTCTTACCTTTTTATGCTCCCGATAAACTATTAGCAAGGGAAATTTCTTATCAAACCTGCGGAGAAGGAGGTTTGACTAAGGATTTAAAGGATAAGAAGAAAGCTATATGGCCACAATTTCCTGTAGCCTATGGGGCCTTCTCATTGTTTGATATACGTCACACTTTCAAATAAGTGGACAATATAACCTGTCTGCAATTATTCAAATTCACAGCAAGACCGTTTGACCCTCATGATGTAGCTAAGAATTTCACTATCGTGGTTCAAATAAAAGTGTTCATCAAAGAAGCAGATCCTTTTGATGATATGTTTCAACATAAAAGCATGCTTGAAGAAATTCTAAATACAGATCAAACGCATTTCTCTCCATCAGAGTTTCAGAGATTCAAGACATACAGGGAAACAAGGCTATACAATAACCCTTTAGATAAGCTAACCTTAGAACCCAGAAGGGAACCCACTCCAAGAATTAGCCTCAGTGAAAGTCCTGATACAGTAAATCTGAATCCAAATCCGAGAAAGAAGTATCAGAACACTCTAAAAAATCCAAAAGTAAACATGGCAGGAGCGAAAGGTCAGTAAGGGATACTGCCTAATCAAAAGAGCCTGAACAACAGCAGGTGTTAACTTCTCCACAGGAAGGTCCACCCATTCTCATCAGCCAACCACCATTAGATAGAACAGAGCTAGAGAAAGAATGGCAGAACTTCAATGATATGATCAATCTTGAAGGCCAAAGCGTAAAGACGCCTGAGGGAATGTACAGGAAACAGAAGAAATGGTCACAGGAACAATTGACAATATCTCAGACACGAAACACATCCCTATTACCCCATCCTCTGAACTTGTACTCAAGATAGAGGAAATTCCTCCTCTTGATGTATTTTACAGTCCGCAACATAAAGCAGTAGTAAGAAGACAAAGGAAGAAGAGGAAATTGGAAAACGTGATATCTCATGATGCAGAGCAATTGGATCTCCTCTGGCGAGATCCTACTACTGATCCAACTGAGAACCTCACCAAATTATCCCAAATTGTAGGAGCTTATGCCTCTGCAACTATTGATAAAGCATCTGAAGTACAACAACTGCTAAAAGAAAGAGAAGACCTAATACAAGTTTTGCAGCAACAACTGCAACAAGCTAATGCTAATAACAAAGTACAGAGACAACTTGAAAGACTACAGCAGGAATTCCAGCAGATGCAAATAGGCTATCAGAACAGTTTGGTAGAGAAAGACAAGCAATTACAGGATATACAAGAAACGCACAAGGCTGATCCCAAGCTCACAGAATTCATCACAAAATCCATTTCCTTGAATGATCAATTACTACAGTAATAAGAAGCACTAAGCCAAAGAATATCGCAATGGAACTTGTATTGTGAAACAAGTGATACAATCACTAATGAAGTCATAGATTTAAAACATGATTAAGATTTAGCTGATAAACAAGTGACTGAATACTTGGTTTGGCAGGAAATAGAGAAGGGAAAAAGAGTAGGCACACCAATAATAAATGACAAACATAAAGAAATGCTCTTCGACAAATGGGATACACAAATCAGAGAGGCTGAGAAAGCAGCGGAAGAAGCAGCTACAATGGCCAATAGCCTGATTGATTGCATAAATGAGAATTTTCATAGAGCAAATTTAGTCTCCGAAACCACTCTAGGATATCTGCCAAAAGTACAACAGCTAAAATCGGACTAGAAACAGAGGGCTCAAGAAAGGGTAGAATCTATTAGAAAATTAACTCAGTTGAGTTGGAAATCTTACTGGGCTTATTTAGTAAAACCTCACAGCCAGTGTATGACCCTCAAAACCATCATCAATTCTGCCGAAAAGATGGCACCAGCTCTAGCAGATTCTATTTTCACAGGAGAATTAAAGGCTGAAGTCGGCCAACCGACTTTGCTCAAACAAATGCTGAATGCTTGCGATATTAAGGAGCGAATACAGAAATAGTTAGAAGTTAGCCTTAGATTTAATTTTAGAAATAATTTTACTTTATTTTTGCCTAGAAAAAGGATGGCCATTTAAACCGTATCCTAAATTTTGTAAATAACTTATTTTTAGACATAGTTAATAGTATTTAAACCCTTCTTATGCATTTAAAGAAGGGTCCAGAAATTTATCAAAAACTTGTCCTCAGAACATGCACTTTTGCACCCTCCGAGGAGGTTTGGTGGAATGAATGGAACAGGGTTTATTGATTTTTGCATCTGATGTCTGCTACTGATGTTGAAACTTCTGTAATCTTAGTTGATGTGAGATTGAGAAGAGATAAATCGTTATCGCTTGAAGCTCATGAGTAGAACTAGTTATAAATGATACTTCTATCTCTTAACTATTTCTATGTCCTCTGTTAGAGTGATATTTAAGCTTAGTTGTTTACATGTTAATGCTTGAATGCCTGAGTTATCATTTGGCACTTTTGTACGGTGATAGCTATTTATTTATGCTTGATATATGAACAACTTACTATGTGATATGCTTCTCACAACTGTTTCGTCTAACTTTTTATGCGAATTAGTCCATCTATATTGAATTATTTTCTTATAACAGTTGAATGATATTTATTACCAATTGTTATTTGAAATCATTTTAGATCGCATAATAGAAAAATCTTACCCTGGGTTAGTATAGATATTAGATGTTGTTGCTTTTTTAGATACAAATTAGATTAGAATTAGAAGTAGATTATCTCATTTAGAATATTTTAAAGCCGCAAACATCAATCAATCTTATACACACACACAATTGGGAAACTAGTCCTATTATCCCCAATCGGACCCACCATACCAAACGGAAAAGGAGCTGCCAACCAAGGTCCAGACCGGGTGGGTATCCCCCTTGTTGTAGACCCGATTTTCGTGCCTTCAACACTTCCCAAAAATACTAAATCACCTTCAATCAATGGGTAATCAAGTATAGTTGAATGAAAATCACTTAACTTATCATTAATCAATCCTAATAGTCTAATCTCGAATTAATCCTCAATATTATTAATATTATTATTATCTTTTATGAGACTATGATATTATTTTTTAAAGGGAATTACAAGTCAGCTTCATCTCCTCAATCACTTCCCACCTTTGTCCTTAATGATTCTCATGGCTCTATGTAACTCTCTCCCTTTATTTTCATATTACATTACACTCTCTTTTATGCACTCATGAAAAAATGGCATATTCCTCTTACACTCTCTTTAATGCATATGTTACACTCTCCTTAACTAAGGCATGCACACCTCTCCTTAATGGCATGAGTTACACTCCTCTAAATGGAATAACATGCATGCATATTACTCATCCTTTATGACAAGAATTTTTTGCTCCTCCTATAGTTGTGTCTCATGTATTCTCACTTGGGAGAGGTGCATTATAGTACCAAGGGTTGGAGAGACTTGAAGAGGATTATGAGAGGGAGAGTCTTGGAGAGTAGCCAAATGTTGTTGAAATGAATATGAAATTCCTAAAATAAATTACTAAGTAGTTCAAACTGGTGGAGTTGTCCATGAGTGGTATTGAGGGGAAGTGAAATTTATCTTCCTCAAGTTTTCCTTGTATATCTCTCTACTGCTATATTTTGGTACTTCTTCTGAGCTTATACAACTCGGGGGTTCCAATGGGAGAAGTCCTTCCTAGATATCATTGGGAGGAAAACCATATGTTTCATAGTGAGTTGGTAAGGTTATTGGAGTCAGATCATAACCTCCTTCGAGCTAGAGCATATTCCCATATTTTTGGAATTGTATATATAAACTTCCAAGTATGTTCATAAGCATGGTTCAAATTTTAGTTTATTATTAATTTAAAGGTGTTGTAGAACTTTAAAACTCATTGGAAATTTCTACTTGTGAATTCTTATGAGATATTTACAGAGTTAATTTTGGGCTAACCACTAATGAATGGCAGTTGTATTTGAGAATGTACATGCAAGGGGATTAAAAAAATAATGTGTTGATAAAGTTTTAATTTCTTTTTATAGTGATTGTTTTCCATATTAGATCACCGTGAGTTGACTAAAATACCATATTAGCAAAAATTTCATTTTTTGTTCTCTATGTACAGTTGTAGATGACATTTTCACACTAAGTGTTTGACAAAAGTGATAAATGAGATTGTAGGAATGTTTTTTTGTTGTTGTTTTAATAAATCACATATATGGAAATTTCTGTTGCATTTTGGCTCAACATCAAGGGGTATTCATGCTTATAGGAAATGTAACCCCCATTTGATTCCAAAGCCACACTTCTCAGAACCCATATCATACGTTTGGATGATTTTGAGATTAGTTCTACCAACTATGTGTTCTTGTTGTCGAGTTTTAGGTGAAGAATTAGGATGACTTAGTTTCTATTTTAATATGCTAATTTTTGAAGTTTTTATTGTTGAACTTTATGAGTTAAATAGGTTGAGAAAAACTATTATATTCATGTTGCTAACAGTTTCCAATTTGTCTTAAGAGATGATGGTATCCAAGCATTTGAAAAAACAACTCAATGGTTGTATACTATATGCTTGCAAACCATTTGTTGAAAGGACTGAACGATTGTAGATTTTATGCACATAAATCCTTAAAGTAAATGTCTCATTGACTATAGATTGTATGTACCAAAAATTTATGAATAGATTATGCAATGGGTGTAGCTTCCTATGTCTGCAAGTTTTTGTATAAATGTGAAAATGAATTTTAGAAAATCTGTTGAAGTCTGAATAGATTAGCAAGACAGTGTTACTTTTATCATATAAAGCTATCATAAAAAAAAGGGGGTGTTGTTGGAAACAATTTTACAATGACAAATTATGTATGATTTAATTACTTGTGCAAATGAGAATAATAAGTTCATCAAAGTTCCATGTATTCAGTGGTGCGACCTTATGCTTTAGCGACTGTAGAAGACAAATATTTCTACCCAATTTTTGTAGGTCTATTGTCTTAGTTGGCAGTTTTTGAAGAATAATATGCTTCTGAATTGGTAATAGGAGTTGTTGGTGTTGCAACATTCATTATACAACTCTCATGATTGAAACATTGGCTTAATAACTGGTATTGGGAATTTTTAATTGATGAAATTGGAAATGTTGTTGTCTCAATATATTTGTGATTAAATGTTATAAATATATCATATTTATTAGATTTGAAGAGAGGAATATTCTTCGCCAGTTACCTTGCTATATGTAGGTTAATACTCATACACCTATATGTGATTTTTGTAATATAGGCATGATACTTTATGGTTATGATTTCAAGAGTCAATAAGTGGAACCTATTTAGCATAATCTAGGGGTTGAAATAGGCTGATTAAGCTTCATTCTCACACAGGGCATTATGATGGAATTTATTCTCAGTCTTACTTAGAACTCACGTATAAGTATGAAAAGAGCACATACTATCTTCTTTTAAACTTAAGGGGAAATGTGTTTTGGAATTGGTTTTAAGGGAAATTTATCCCTCACTTCTTATGTTATATTCTTATATTGAAATAGATGAAGGAACATGATCTTCATGATAACAAAGTTATTCATAATATAAGTTAAAAAAAACATAAAAATAAAAATTGAGTATTAGTATTCAATGTGACCTTCAATTCTCTATGATATTCATGGTTGGCAAGTTGAGACCTTACATATGGAATTAGAGCCAATTTAAAACACTAGGGCCTAATGGGCCAACATTATTTCTTGTAGGTTGATGCATGAATGTTGAATTCTTGTGTATGTTGACATGGAAATATATTGGTTGCATAAAGTATATTATTATTATTATTATTATTATTATGTCATTTAGAAACTCATGAAATAAAAGGAATGCCTTTTCATATTCATCTATATTTTTGTTAAGATAAATTATTATAAATATGATAAGGACTTAAAGACGTGTTGGGAAAGGATCTTCTTGAGAAATTGGGGTTAAACCCAAGCATGTGAAGGACTTGATTGTCAATGGGTGAGTGAGATATGTGGAGTGGATGCATGGTTGCATATATGTTTAATGCATCATTATCAATGTGATATGGGCCTACTAGCCATCTTTACTAGCTGAAATTGTATCTACCAAGAAAAATATTGACCTAATCTAAACTATAGTATGATGACCTTGGTGTGTATGCTTTGGGATTGTGCAATATCTGTAAGGCCAAGATTCAACTAACATGATTATTTACTTCGTGGTGTGATTTTTGACTCTTTTCTTACCTACATTAATGGAAAATTAATAGGAGCTACCTTGAAGGATGTCACTTTTAACTGTGAAGTTAGATTCAATATTAATGTATGTGCATTAATTTAATATGTTAAAATATGATTTGGGAATACATTCTTAATGAGTAAGAATGGAATTTCTATGATTTATTTGACATAATTTTGTGTAGTTTGGGTTGACATTATGGATCAAATAACTTGAAATTAATCAAATACTAGGTTGAGGTATGACCTTCCTAATAAAGTAGAGTCTTAAACGATTGGTGGATGAAGAGTTGTGGAAGCCATTTTAAGGAACACTTGAGGGTTATGTTTTTCTAAAGTTATGTATGGGTGTGGAATCCATACTAGCATATATCTATGAGTTAATGTATGGGTGTGGAATCCATACTAGAATATATCTATGAGAAAATGTATGGGTGTGGAATGCATACTAACATATATCTATGAGCTAAGTAATGTGGTAAGGTATGGGTGTGGAATCCATACTAACTTATATCTACGAGCTAAGTAATTCTTCTGGTTAGAATGAAGAAAATATTTTGATGGACTCTAATATACATGATTAAGTAGGATTGATTATGTGTAATTAACTTTAAATGGAACGATATTAGTGACATGGATTTTCTTGAGATTTAAATGCATTATTTTATTTTTATTACAAATGAAGATACCAATACTGGTATATTGAACACTATTAGGTGGATTATAATGTTTGGAATAGTTGATTTTGATATATGGAGTCAAGTGTGAATTATGTATCTATCCTCTAGTATTGTAATTCTTTTGTATGTGTTGGATTTAGGTAGAATTAAAATGATTTTTAAATGCTTGAAATGTAGAAAAAGATTATTGTGATAAGTTGACCAAATATCGTTTCTATGTGCTTAAGACAAATTAGGTCTAGGAAAGCCATAATATTCTCTTTAATGATTTTTTTAGTTGAATATTGGTTAAATTATATTTAACCAAATTAATTACATAAAATATCAGGATTGAACTCATGAACTACTATAAACTATTGTTAGTTAGGTGATCAAGTCAAAATTCATATTATTTATGAACTGATGAACAACTTTCTTGCAATTTGATTAACATGTAAAATGTTAAGAGAATAACATGTTTAGAAGATGAACACATTATGTGGTGAAAAAATTGTTTTATTTGAACTTAAAAAAATGTATGTTATTAATGAAAAGCTTAGTTGCGTTCTTATTTTACAATAATATGTGCTTGTCATATTTTTTGAGGGATAAATTAAAGGGGAGTGATATCATATTTTGATGAATTGAAATTCTTGTATGATTTATAAGCCTAAGATGATTGTATTATATGTGGAATGGAAGAGATTGATGGATTTAGGAATTGTGTGCTTCGATGCATAGTTCTGTGAGTAATTAGTACTCTTGATGGTCTAAATATTATTTAAAATCAATAAGATTATTCATAGTTTGAGAAATGTATGGTTTTCATAGTTTTATTTTTTGTGTATATATTAATAGTAAGGAATAAGACATGAAACTAAATGAATTGAGTAATTATTGAATAGAAATCTTGAATGATTTTATAGTTGGAAAACAAACTGACTTACATTTATCAAGGTAGATTCAATAATATATATATTGTATTTTTCATAATTATGAGAGTTGTTCTTGATTACAAGCCGCTTTCAAAACGATATCATTAATTTTCTTTAAGAATGAAGATCTTCTAACAAATTCATTCATAATTGATTCTCAAGTAATAGAAGTGAATAATAATCAATATTTCAAGAACTAAAGGAATGATCTATAATACATAAGTGGGTCAATGAGGACTATATGGAACCTTAGCTTGCTAGCTTAAAAAAAATGGTGTCTTGAACCTCAAATTGTGATTTTCCTAAGAGTAACCGTTTAGTAAAAAACATAGGTAGATCCTAAAGATTTTGATTGCAACGATGTATTATGGAATGAAAAGGGTAAACCTGAATTGAGGAGACATAAACCAAGTCGGATGTAAGAGTGGATTTTATATATGACATAATGTTTTCTTGTGTAGTTTCACTAGCAACTATATGTGGATGATTTTATGCTTCTCGTATGAAAATTTGATTGTGAAATGTGATGGACCAAAATTGTTTTTTATACAACCAATTTCTAAGCTATTTATAGCTTGGAAAGCTCAACATACTATAGAACCAACAAGATGACACATGTAGGATTCATGTAGACTATGAAAAATAAAAACGTGTAGAATATCAAATTATCAAGTATATGTCATATGAATTACATAAAATAGTATTTTGATATGGTAATATAAATAGTATCAATGGTTTTTATATAGAAATCTTTGGAATTTTATATATAAGCATGCATAATATGGCATGGATATATTTTCTACTTGATTAAGAATGGTATGTGTCAATTTTCATGGAGTTGCTTCCAATTTAGCAAACATTAAGCTATGGTTTGGCATGAAGAAAATATATAAAATACATATACATAAGGCTAACACCTTATTGATAGAAGAATAAAAAACAACTAAGTATCTTATGACTATAGAAAAAACTTTGGGCCAATTTTAGCTCAAGAGGGGGAGTATGTAGTGTCCCTTCTTGGTGAGAGATATTTGATAACACTTGGAGAGGGTAATTTTGATGCAATGATATAATATTATGCATGTAAAACTTATGTATATGCTTGTATTCCACAGAACTAGTTTGGTTCACATCATTACTATGTTCTTATGATAATGTCTATGGTTGTGTGTAGAAGAAATGATTTTAGTTAAGAGCATATTATCAATGTTTTCTCTTTCTGTATCGTAATTTGGACATAGGTGTATGATAACGATGGTGATCCATGATTAAGACACATATATCCATGGATGATCATGGTTATGTGGAACATATGATTAATTATTATTTATGGATGATATATTATTTGTATGATTATATATACGTAATTGTGAACTAAGTAGTATGAGGTAGGGGACTTGGTTATTTGTAAACAAGGATTCTTAAATTATAAATGATTGTGGAAGTCATGCACAATCTTTGGCAAAATGTGAATAAGAAATTCATTTGATTCCTTTGATATATGAGATAGTGATGTGTGTAGGTCTTGGAACAGGGCCTTACCAATGAACCATCAGATAGATATGAGCTCACAATCAGTACCTCAAGGTGAAGCACAGAGTTTCAAAGTAGAGTAGATGATAAGCCATGCAAATTAGGGCACAGAGTCCTAAATCCATGAAAGATAAAGACATGCAGTCTTGGATCTATAATAAAAGGATTAGGGTGCATAATCCTAAATCCATGAAGATAAAGATGTGGAGTCTTAGACCTATAATAAAAGGATTGGGACATAGAGTCCTAAATATTTAAAATATCAAGGTGTGGAATCTCGAATCGTTGGAGTAGATAAGGGCGTGATGTCCTGAATCTTTTAAGGCACAAAGATGTATGCAATAGGGATGCAGAATCCCTATTTTCTGGAAGAAAAATACCACTCATCGGTAGCTTAGGGATGAAATTACTTAATAAAATATCATTTCTTACAATTCTATAGTGACTTTCTAAAAATAAAAAGTCATGTCTAACATCTCAAGTATGACTTTCCAAAAATAGTAAATCACCTTCGGTCAATGGGTAATCAAGCATAGTTCAAGGAAAATCACTTAACTTATCATTAATCAATCCTAATAGTCTAATCTCGAAATAATCCTGAATATTATTAATATTATTATTATTTTTTATGAGACTATGATATTATTTTCAAAATGGAATTACACGTCACCTTCATCTCCTTAATCACTTCACATATCTCTCATTGACGAGTCTCATGGATCTATGTAACTCCCTGTCTCTTTTAACAATACATTACACTCTCTTTATGCACTCATCAAAGAATTTCATATTCCTTTTACACTCGTTAAAGACGTGTCATAAAATATTCCTCTTACGCTCTCTTTAAGGCATATGCTACACTCTCCTTAACTAAGACATGTATACCTCTCCTTAATCGCATGAGTTACACTTCTCTGAATGGAATATAAGGCATGCATATTACTCCTCCTTTATAACAATAATTTTTTTCTCTTCCTATAATTATGTCTCATGTATTATCACTTGGGAGAAGTGCATTGTAATACAAAGAATTGGAGAGAATTGAAGAGGATTGTAAGGGTGAGAGTCGTGGAGAGTAGCCAAATGTTGTTGAAATTAATCTAAATTCCTAAACTAAATTACTAATTACTCCAAACTAGTGGAGTTGTCCATGAGTGGTATTGAGAGGAAGTGAAATTTATCTTCCTCAATTTGCCTTGTATATCTCTCTACCGTTATATTTTGGTACTACTTGTGAGCTTATAGCTCGCGGTTTCGAGGGGGAGAAGTTCATCCTGGATATGGCTGTGAGGAAAACAAATAGTTCATAATGAGTTGTTAAGGATATTGCAGTCAAAGCATAATCTCAATGGAGTTGGAGCATATTTCGATGTTGTTGAATTATATAAATGCATTGTCCAGTATGTTCATAAAAATTCTTGAAATTTTAGTTTATTATTAATTTAAAAGTATTGTAGAACTTTAAAATTATTTGGATATTTCTACTTTTGAATTCTTATGAGAGATTTACAGAGTTAGTTTTGGGCTAACCAATAATGAATGGTAATTGTAGTTGAGAATGTATATGTAGGGGGGGTTAAATCAATAATTGGTTGACAAAGTTTTAAGTAATTTTTATAATAATATTTTCTGATAGTAAGTCACTATGAGTTGACTCAAATACCATATTAGCATAAATTTGATTTTTTATTCTCCACGTACAGTTGCAGATGAAGTTTGCACACTAAGTGTTTGAAAAAAGTGATAAATGAGATAGTAGGCATGTTTTTTTGTTGTTGTTTTAATAAATCACATCTATGGAAATATTTGTTGTGTTTCCTCTCAATATCAAGGGGTATTCGTGTCATTTGGCCATTAACCCCCCATTTTATTCCAAAACCACACTTCTCAGAACCCAAATCATAAATCTAGATGACTTTGAAAATTACTGTAGGCAGCTACGTGTGCTTGTTGTCGAGTTTTAGGTGAAGGATTAAGATGATTTAGTTTATGTTTTAATATGCCAATAGTTGAATTTTTTATTTATGAATTTAATGAGTTAAATAGGTTGAGTAAAAATATTATATTCATGTTGCTAATGGTTACCAAATTGTCCTAAGAGATGATGGTCATGAAGCGTTTGACAAAATGCCTCAATGGTTGTAGCTTTTATGCACATAAATCCTTAGCATAAGTGTCTCATTGACTATAGATTTTATGTACCAAAAATCTATGAATAGATTATGCAATGGATGTAGCTTCCTATGTCTACAAGTTTTTGTATAAATGTGAAAATGAATTTTAGTAACGTTGTTGAAGTGTGAATAGATCAAAAGGGCATTGTTACTTTTATCATATAAAGTTATCATAATAAAATGGGTGTTATTGGAAACAATTTTACAATTACAAATAGGATTTAATTATTTGTGCAACTAAGAATAATAAGTTCATCAAAATTGCATTATTCAGGGGTGTGACCTTATCCTTTAGTGATTGTAGCAAAAAACTTTTTGTGCCCAATTTTTGCAGGTCCATTGTTTTACTTGGCTCTCTTTCAAGAATAATATGCTTCCGAATTGGTAATAGTAGTTGTTGTTTCTGCAACATTCATTATACAATTCTCATGATTGAAGAATTGCCTTAATAATAGGGATTGGAATTTTTAATCGATGAAATTGCCAATGTTGTTGGGTCAGTATATTTTGCGATTACATTTTATAAATATATCATAGTTATTAGATTTATTGATGACCTTTCTCTTTGATGATTTATGCAATTTTCATACAAGTCTCTAAGGAGGATTGTGGTTGCATTAATCTTCCATAGTTTTGAGTTGCATGGAAGTAATAGCATGTGACAGTAAGAAGCCATTATGAAATGGAAGATTTAATAAGAGGAAGATAGAAAAATAATTGAAATATGAATACACTATTTTTCCTCATCTTTACAAATCATTCTTACAACTGATTTCGTAAGCCACAAATTGACATTTCGATTTGTAATTATTCTCACATACTCTCCAATCCTCTCTTCTCAAAAAATCTACCTTTATAGTGCTCACAGGTTGTGAATAGTGAAAAATAGATTGGGATACGGTTTATTCTTATATAAAAGTGCTTTATGAAACTTTCGTTGCATTTTAGCGTTTAGAAGGTCATTGTGTTTTAAATATTTACTTATTGTCATATTCATGTTTCCTGAAAAAATGATAAAATGGGAAATTATAGCCCATTATCCTCAAACGTTTAGTATTGATGTAAGCATGATTGACACTGCCAGTGCTCTACTCCCTCCTCCAATGTATCTAATCTAGGTGATTTTTGTTGGTGCGGTAGATGACCCCTCAAGCATATCACCATCATCATAAATGATTGGATCTAGAACCAGTGAATTTAGATCATAGATGGGACATATATTTATGTACATTAATTGTGAAATATATAATTAACCTCGCATATTTGCAAAAATTACCAGTGTTGCAGTTCATATAACTTTGGCATGTTTCCTCTGGTTCAATTTTTTAGTTTTTTGGCTGGATAATAATTAAAACTTTCTTGAGTAGTACCAGTTAATATTTTGCACCAATTTGTAAATCAATAACATCTTGATAATCTGCTTTTGTTTTCCTTGCACCTTTCACTTAACATCCAATTTACTACTCCACAAATATGGTTGCTCTTGATGCAGATTTCATTTAATTCAGCAAGAATATTTGCTGATTATGTTCTTTATCAATGTAATTGTGATATTTGCAAAGAATTTTCCTAAAACATTGATTTCTTGGTTTACATCGGTATATGTTCTATCTACAATTCCTTTTCCAGTTCAAGTATCACAAGTATTATAACCATCTGTAATGGCGTGTTTATCTAGATGTGGACTTCCCTATGTTTCTATGATTTGTTTTTAGAAAATTGTTTCATTGTGCCTAGTATTCTTTGTTGCCCATTCTTTTGTGTTTCTCAACTTGATGTTGCCATGTTCAACTCAATTTTAATCCATATTTATGAAAGGTATGAATGTTGTATCATTTCTCCTTGTGCTTGCTTATTAGTTAAATTTAAACATGCTTACGTGAGTTTTTAAAATATGTTCAATGGATTATTTTGAAAGATGCATTGTGTTTTCTAGTGTTTCTTGCTCATTCCTTTTGATAGATTGAAAGCAATGGTGATCACAGTTTCAGGAGGCCATTCATGTCAGACAGGGGGATAATGGGGCACAAGGCCTTCAGGCCATGAATTTACAATATTATGGATCAATGGATGCATATTCAAAAAATATTTGAACCTTGTTTATCAAGAATCCAGTCCATTGCATACCATGGAATGCCTACAACTGTCTTACAATAGACAAGGAATCTTAATCAATCTAAATATCTGAAATATCAACAGCAACAATAGCCTATATAGTCTAAACTACTTCATCATAGGCCTCAGATACAATTACAGAGGAATATTATTAAGAAGCAAAAACAACATCAAATTCAACAGCAAGTTGTTAAGAAAAATCAACCATAAAATTATATTTTGGAATAGAAATTATCACAGTAGACATTGCAACAACATGTTGTGCATGAGTAGATGCATAATGCAATTAATGAAAAACAACAATCATCTTTCCATCCTCAAAAAAACCGGCAACAAGCATTTCGAGTTCCAAATTTCATCAATTCATTCACACAAATCTCATCATGTCAATCTCAGTCTCCATTAAGTGATATTTATTTTGTGACCTCACGAATAGTCTTTACAAATACCAGTGCTACCATTGTCTCACCTAAGACTTCATCTAGTGCATCTCCTTTACAAATAATCTTAGACTCGTTGACTTCAAAGGGGGATTCTACCTATTTAAGTGTGCCCTAACCAAGTCAATATGTTGTGCAATAACTAGTTGAAACTTGGTCTTGTGTTACTTAGGATTAACAAGTTGTTGCACCATGGTCTTCTTCCAAATGAATGTCAACTGATATGATTTCTTATCTTCCATATGGTTAGATTGAAGACTCCCTTCCTACTAGTAGTCGTCCTATATGTACCAAACTGAACCTAAAAGTCAGAATAATGTTCCAGCCCAATCAATGCCACTACCTCAATTTCCTTTAAGATGTTCTCCTACAAAACAATAAGGAGTTCAGTCTGATTCCTAGAGAAATATTCTTTTTGGTGTTAATATATATAACGCAACTTTCACTATATTCCTCACACAGTTTCAAGTGTAAAGAATGTGGGAAATTGTGCTTATTTAGTCAATTCATTTCATTTTCTGTTATATACTTACTGAATATGCCTCCTTGTTCTCTTGTCTTTAGGTTCTCTATGAATTCAAACATGGGTGTGTCTAGAGGTCTAGATGAAATTGGGTTTTCATAGCCTCCACCATATTTTTTGAAGATCAATTCACCTATGATAACATTCACTAAGGTCTACTATCCATTCTTCCACTTTTCACTTTATCTAAAAAATTTCATTTTTCTAGTTGAATAATAAACATGATTTGTTGTGTTGTCATGTATACAAGCTAGGTTATGTTGGGAGGTCAGTGGATGTAACACATTTCAAGGGCTATACCGATCTACGTCTTGAGCTTGACCATATATTTTTTCTAGAAGTCCATCTGGAGCACCCAAGATGAGGTTGTTAGCTTATATTTGTTGACAAGGAGAAGGATTTTCTTCTCCTTGCAGATGATCCTTGGGAGTATGTGTCATGTTTCTTTGTGTGAATGAGTTTTTAATGTTTATAGTAAGCTTTATATTCCCTTATCATTCCCCATTTCTTTTGGTATAAAAAGTTATTCTATCATCCCTGGAACTACCTCTTCTAGAATGTAGGGAGCTTGTTAAGAATAGAAACTCTTTTCAAATTGTGCTAAAATGTGTCTCAATCATGATTGAATCAAGCTTGAGGCTACTCATCTTGGAAACCAATATGCCGCTTGTATCCATATCTATTTTTGGACCTCCAACTGAATGATATGTGCTAGTCTTTAACCCCCTCAATTTGCAAGGGGAAAACATAGGGGTTAACACACTTTAAATTTAGCTATTCTACATTATTATTGTCTAATAATAATTCTATATGTTCTACATCTGAATTTTTTTATAATCGAGGGTAGATTAATTTTTAGAGGCCAACACTTTTCTTTTCTATGTAGGGTTTCATAGTATCTACTTTCATGGAAATCATATGTTGTCCTTACTGTTTGGTTAGTTCCACACTATAAGAAACTGTGAAAAAAATTAATAATTTAACAATTGGACCATTGATGCTCTAATAAGACAATGCATGGTGCTCTAATTGATTAATATTGAAATGATAGGGGCTAGAGATCTTCGCGTAGAATGCTTTCACATTTACAACCACCTCAGGAAATTAATATAGTACGTAGTAGAATGGTGTCTAGGGACTAGAAAAAATTCAAAGGAAGAAGAATAATTGTGGGAGAATATGAGGCCAAGATTGGTAAATCATGTTAGAGGAAGTGATAACTCAAGGAAATATTATTATCTTCTTGGTAACGCAAATAAGCTGCCAGGGTTAGAGAGAGAAAAGAATGGGTCTAAAACATGTTGTACCTAGCAGTGATTAGGAGATGCATGGACCCTTGGCTCATATGGAGAGAGTCTAGACTTATTATGAGTGAGATAGAGAGACAAACTCATAGAAAGGTTTCCATCTTTTATCCATGCTATCTTTTTCTATCTAATTAGTTTGACGATAAATTATTCCCCATTTCCTTTTTTCGTTCTTGATTTTTTAGTGATTTCCTTAGCTTGTAAATATGAAGGATGTCTCACAGAATGATATTTTTATTAATGTAGGATTCTAAAGAGCACTAGCCATATTATTTTCTGATATTATTTATTGTGTCTTCAAATATCATAGATACTTCCACTTAGACAATAAGGCAATCAAGTAATGTGTCTTGAAATATCAGAGATACTTCCACCAAGACATCATCTTTGTTACAAAGTAGTCAAGGTACATTAGGACATAGACCTATAATGGGTTAGCCTCCTGGCCTAACAAACCAAAATCATAGCCCAACATCACAATCAAGGCTGAAAACACTTTAAGTTTCTACTCCTGGCCACAACAATTCAAGTTATGGCTTGGCATATTTATTCAATTTAACTCATTCTACTAGTCACCATATGTATTCAATGATTTGATATAGGTTAGTAGGTATAAAAATTCCATTAGGAATGGTACCAAAATCTCGAGAAAATTTTGGATCTTCCCTTCGCTCTCATCCCCCAAGCTTTGAATTATTTCCACTAATGACACTGTCATCAAGCAGCATTGCTTTCTCACAAATAGAATAATCATATATACTTTATTCATTGTCTCTTATCACATAATCTGTACGACCTTCTATGCAAATGCTTCCACCTCTACCTCCATCTGTAGGACCCCTTCAACATCAACAATTTCAACCACTAAACCATAAACACTAGACTAATTTCATGAAGGTTGGTCAATCATAAGTTCAACTTCCTTCTCTCTATTCCCAAGGTCATTCTTCATAACCCTTTCAACAATATCCATTTCAATCGTAGTTTATTCAACAAATTCCTCAATAGCTACAATAGTTACAGCAAGTGTCACAATACTAAGTTGCTCAAGAGTTGTTAAATCAGTTACTGCACATCCTTTCACAAGGTAACCAAATTCCATACTAGTTACCAGTACCTCAAGAAGTACAACCAATTATCCTTACTCGATTTCAACAAATTACTTCTTCTTAGGCATTGTCGCAATCCAAACCTTCAAAATAATCACAGTTACGTTATGGAGCATCCCAAATAATGGGATTTGTTGTGAGTAGTAGCATGATGAATCCTAATTCAGCCTTTAGCATCAAGCCTTGCTTTACTTCTTATATTGCCTAATAACCTACATTCCTAGGTTTTAGGAGTAAAGCCTCCTCTATCTCTTGCACCAAAAATAACTTTAGTAGTGGTAGCATCAACATCATAGACATCACAATTAACAGCTTCAAACACCACATTACCATCCTTGATAGGAAATGTGTCATTTCTTTTATGGTCACTGATGGAACATGGTGTGATATGTGCAAAAATGTTAGCTACATCTTCATATAATCCATCTATACCTATTTCTTTGTCTACAATACCAAATCAATCCTTAGATAAAAATGAAACTATACATGTCATTTCTATTACGACACCCTTGTTTTTGGCCCCATTTTTGAATGCAACACCTCCAAATTTTGTTCCAGCTAAAGCACTGGCTGCTGCTCAAGATATCACTAGAACTCAATTCAATTCTGATATACTCAAAGTTCATCATGATTTTTTTCTTAGTGCATTGTATGAGAATTTTTTAGGACAATGCACAGCATGCGGTTTGTGCTTCAAGTTTCAAGAAGAGCACAACAATCACATGGATTAGCATGTGTCTCAAAACCGAACTCTATATAAGATTCGTAAGAAAAAGCACCATAATCAGTGTCTCAAATTGGTTTATGGGTGCAAAGGAATGGCTCAATGGAACAAACATGTCAACATCTGATGTTGTTTCTACTTTTTTCCAACTTTGGATAAAAAATATAATGAGGAAGTGGCAGTGTCTGTTGATGACAAACAAAGTGTCTGTATTCTATGTGGATACCTCTTCGATTATTTCTACAACAATAAAATGCATGGATGGATGTATAAAGGATAATTTTATATACAATATTCCAGTGGGAGCACTAAAGGGATAGATTGGTCTAATTTGGGTCCTATCGTCCATGCTAAGTGCATGTAAAAATTTGTGGGAGATTCCTTTTCATATTTTGAAGAGGATGAACATGTAAGAAGTTTTAATGGACATCTAAACTTTATTTTCATTTCCTTTTTTCTATTTATTGTTTTTGATGTTTATTAAAACATGTATTTTGTGTATATAAATAGTAGCATGCAATGTTATTATAAAGATATTGTGGGGAGTGGGATCACTTAATGTCTGCCCTTAAAAGTATAATTGTGTGCTTGAACTTCCTGCTCTCCTTAGTCTCCTCTATCCAGAATGCTTTGGGATGTTGTTCTATGTCTTCATGTGCATTATCTTAGATTGACAAGGCTTTTTTTAGACTTATTCTATGAGATGGTATTTTATCTATTCTATCCTTGTACATTCTAGTGACTTGTTGAATTTGTAGATAGCGTATTAATGTTCTTTTTATCATTTATTGATTTTTTGGCTTGGATCATAAAGTATTGATGCTAATGGGTAGGTATGATATTTTTCTTGTAAATTTTGAAAATTCCTATGAATACCATATTTATGTTTTATTTTTCTCATTTTCTTGTAAAGTGTGTTTGGATCATGAAGAAATTGGTTGCTCATGGGAATGAATATGTTTATGGGTATGAACAACCCCCATCTAAAATCCTGTCTTTCGTGAACTATTTTGAATTTTACAAATATATTTCTTCTTATGTGATTATTTTATTTCAGTATATTAAGCCTTCAAATGTACTTGTAATTACATAAGATGTCTATAAACATATAATTTTATTTTTAAGATTCATCGTTAACATGGAGGATCGAAGTTGCGATTTATTTTTCTTGGGAATTATTCGACAATAGATCCTTGTAGGTAGTCTCATATCTCTTTAATCTCCATTGCTCTTGAATCTTGTGTCAAATTTCATTCCATGGATTACCTTGGGGATTTGCACCCTTCATACGTGGCTAGACTTATACCACTCAAAATGAATGTATGGACATACAGAACATTACGTTGCTTATAGTGATATAATCCTATTTAGCTCAAAACATGTTCTTCCATGGAAATGATTTTGCATTGTTTAGTATCAAATTATAGTAGTAGTACAATAAAAGACAATTCATCTAAAAAAAAAAACTAGTAAGTCTTAGTGAAAATATTGCTAATCTTAGCACTAGAATGAGATGGCCAACACAAGAAATCTACTTTTAGCAAGACAATTGATAAATTGGTAGTTGGGAAAATCCATTCAGATAGAGAAGTCCCATTTTGATAATCCTTTACAATGAATTTTGTGGAGGAGAAAATATATGGAATATGTGTGGGTAACCCTAAAAGAAGAAATTTTTTCTTCTATGATGCAATTTTCCAGCCATTTTTCATACATTATTTATTATATATTCTCTTTTTCTTTCTATTTTTTTTGAAAAATTATCTACACCTTGATTTTTTTAGCATGTAACTTAGTTGACATGATTGTGGCTAATCTTTTATTGAAGCTTGAATGCTAAGTTCCTAAGGTGGTATTTTCTATGGTGATGTTTTATATACATTTTTTATATAGGTCATATGGCCACATAATGGCCACTATCACCCTACTTAAGAAAACTTCAAGCTTCTTTATTTTATGGGGGAAAATAACATTAACATTTGTGATGTTGAGGTATATGTCATATAAATACTTTATATTCTACTTTAGCTTATATTCTATTGTTTATTGTCTTTCATTTCTTATACCTTGCATTAGATCATTTTTCATTTTGTGAAGAGGAATTTAGTATAGATGGTGAGAAGCAGAAATTGAAGAAAGAGGAGAAAAATAACATTGGAGCATCAAATGCTAAAAGAGAGAAAGAAGATAACCAACCTGTTATAACCCCAAATTCAATATCTCACATGAGACAGACACATATAGACCGATGATCAAGTCTTTAGAGTTGGTGAATTCACCTACAATGTCGAGGCAACACTAACAATCTTTGAAGCAATGAAACAATACTTCATTTGTAAATTGTAGTCCAACCAATATTAAATTGGAGAATCATATTATAATACTTGACATTTAATATAATATAATTTATGTGGTTGAAATTATTTATAGTTGTACTTGATATTATTTTGTATTGTAATTAACATATGTAACTTTGTGTTTTCATATTAGGTGAACATGCACATTATATGACATCTTTCAATTTAGTCGCAAAATCATACCATAACTTATGTTGATTAATAATAAGCATATAAAATCAATTCAAAACTATTAAATTAGTATTTCACATTGATTAGTGATGAACACAAATAATATGAATATGCAATGACTAAATTCGTCATTTATAATGATTATTAGTGAAAGAAAGTGAAATGAATATAAACTACTAAATCAGGCGTTTATATAATGAACATATGAAATTAACAAAAAAAGATAATTGACTACTGTAAATCATAAATTTATGGTTACAAATGAAGACTACATTTTTGCGTATATATGACTATTAGTAGCTAATTTACAGTATCTTATAACACAACTGAAACGTAGTAATATTTCTTTGGTTATTAATTGGTCTCAAATGATGACTAAAATTTTCATATATATGACTATTAGTAACTAATTTATAGTATCTTATAACGTGACCAACATTTTCATCATATTTCTCTGGTCATTGATTGGTTTTATTGAGTGATCCTGTAGTAGTATATTTTATTGTTTATTTGGTCATTAATTGTGGCAATTTATGACTAAATTAATGACCGAATTTATGACTAAATATACTACTAGATGATAAAATTAATACAACCAATTAATGACTAAATTGAATATGACTAAAAGTTGGCCGCGTTATAACTTATTGTAAATTAGCCACTATTGGTAAGCAGCTGAAAAATGGTCATTTATATGAAAATTTTACTCATTTCTTTAGTAACTAATTAACCATTTTGTACTGGTGGACATACCTTAAACTTATGACATTATTTTAAGTAGATATTGGTCCAAAAAGCTTCAAGGCTACATTTCTATGTATTGGTCTCACTTGTGTCTCCCGTTTAATGGAAATAATAACCAAATAAGAGTTGACAATGAGCCACACATGAAGTCCACCATGACTAAATTAGAGGGACTCAATGAGCCAATTCCTTTCCTTAGGAAAATTTGGGGAATTTCTTCCTAGATTTAGAAATTGGTTGTTGTACAACATAGCCATCTCTAATACTACCATACAAATAATCATAAATCCTTCTATGTAATTTGACAAGTGTTAATGGAAATTGTATTATAGATGTCAATAGTATTAGTGTAGATGTGGAAAATATTGTAAATACTATTAATATTTTGAATATATATTATGATGGGTCTATAATGCAAGATGGATTTGGTGAAGTTGCATCCTGATGGACCCTAAAAAGAACAAAATGCTCATTTCTTGTCACATAGAGTTAAAATGTACTAAAAACATTGTGTAATATGATGCTTTGATTTTTGGGTTAAAAGAAGGACATCAATCTAATGGTAGAATGCATCAAGGTAATTTTTTATTCTAATATAATAACTAGACAAGTGCATAAGATAATCCATTACTTATCAACTCATATAAGAAACTACCAGCAAGAAGTATGGCATATAATTTTTGCGTTTAAATATTTTAGTATCATTTAAGTGCCTAAGCTTAATAATTTTATAGCTGACACCTTAGCAAATTTACTAACATGTATTACACCTTTAATAGATGGTTTTTCAATTAAAATTGTTTACGAATAAAAAATCCCCGATAATGTGACTAAATTATGTGTTTTCAATTATCATGAATATATATTTGAGTTTCTCACCAACACGGACATGTTTAAACATGAGACCATTGATTAAGAAGAATGCGATAATCTCTAGAAGATGAAGCAAAACTGTATAAATGAATTCCTATTCCTGAAGGTGTCCTTGAGTAGAAAAGCTATATGATATACAAGGCGGATTCGAATGTATCCCTAACATTGTTGTCACTAAATTGGACCATGTTTGAATTAGGCTACCTCTAGGGATTTTGTTGCAGCTTAGCCTTTATCGGAATTTTTCTAGTCTTACTTGATACCGTAGATTCACATTTGACATGTTATCCCTTGTTTCATGGAAAATTGTATCAGTAAAATAAATTAAAAACTTCAACCATGAAAAATAGAATTAATGATATTTTGCGACATTATTTAGATAATGTCACATATACATACATGTGTGTTATTATTACTATTTTATTTCTTTTAACGTTATTTATCACATATAAATATATAGAGATAAATAATTAATAACAATAATTAAGATATCATAAAAATACATATAATTAAAACATTATTAAAATTATAATTATAAAAAGCATGATTAATGACTAGTTATGTATGAAAAGGGGAGTAGTGTCAAAAAAGGTGGAAAATATAAAAATCCACTATAATCAACTTATTTGCAGGCAATCATGTTAATTTCTCTTAAACTAATGAACTATGACAACATAATTTAGCCTATGTAAATATTAGAAAAAGTAATGTCATATGGTATTAGGTTGAAATAGAAAGTTAAGATGAAAGTAATTTCACATCCTGAGAGGCTAGAGCCATTTAAAAGAATTACTTAGTTTTAATTAATCAATATATATGAAAAAATATCATTCACATTAAATTGATCACATTTGTAAATTATTATCATTGCATGTATTATTTATATTTACAATATTAAAAATCAAACTTAAAGTTATTTGACAAGCATAGATCTATCTAAATCTAAACCAATAATCACCATTCAATCTTCAATTGATGATATGAATGTTTTTTACTACGCATTGGGTAATGTCGAATTCAATAGTTTATATATTATTTAATATGAAAGAAACAAAAATTGATTCTTCATATATTATTTATTACTCATGTGTGCATAGTTAAGTTGTAATTAATTTAAATTAAAAGGCTAGCTATCTATACCTCTACCCATAAAAACAATTTTTTTTAATTGGTAAAAATATATGAAAGAAAATATTAAGTATTAAGATTTACAATAGATAACAACAAGTAATGAGATTATAATATATTTGTACATTCAATTCTCCATCAAGACTTCTAGTAATCCAACATATATTCTCTCTAAAGGAATCTTACTTTGTAAACCTCCACTGGTCAACAATGACCGGGGAAATTGAGAAAAGTAATAAGCTCTTTATTAATGTAGAAGGAAGAGTATCACCCAATACAGTTCGATCATGTGCCACACCTCTAGCTTTAGTTCAACCCTCACCACATCAAAAGCACACAACTCCAGTAGCATAACATTGCTTAACATAAACTCAATCCTCAAACCAACAAAATTTCCTTATAAACTTCAAATTCTAGCCCCCTGATCACTATGATGAGTGCTCAATTTATAGGAAATGGAGGTGGTTTTTTCATAAATAAGGGTATTGAATGCCCTTACAAACTTGCAATTAGTTTCCATGGAGCAAGGGATGAGAGGGTAGGAGTTTAATGGATCCTTAGCCTATCCAATTTTGAGCTCATAGTAGGAGATAAGAGATGGTATCCTTCTATAATCATCTAGAATCAAGGAATATTCCCAGAACCCTATGCAAATATTGCTCAATCTCACCCAGCATAAGTCAAAGAGGGCCTAAGTGCACTACAGTGCAGGCCAAAATGGGCATTCCTACTTTGCAGCATAATTAACCCTGACCAAGGCTGCACTGGTGTCCCAAGAAAGCATTTTTGGAAGGCTTTAGGCCAAGAAACTTTCATAGAAGGAAGCATTCAAGGAGTTGACTTGTCTAGGGCATGTAACAACTGAATTATGGTTTGATGAGCTCTAGAAATATTGACCTGAATTTCGGGAGTGATGTGCCCAAATAGACCTATAACAGTTTCCCCATAAAGCATGAAGTTGAAAATGATAATGTCGAGTGATATGCTTTACAATGTGACGGAGAGCATCTGAAGCGGACGATGACCTGCATCGATTACAATACATAATATCATGGTGTTTTTGAATTTTTAATGAATTGTTGAGGGAAGGCATACCCATACTCATCATATAAACTTTTAATTACATGTACATAAATCAAATAGTCGTCTATAGGTATAGACCATTGATAGGATGACCATGTGTGTAAAGCCATCGTATAGATGATTTAGTACTCTCCTAAAATCACAATGTGGACGGATGAAACTAGATCAGGGATCTTCTATGTCCTCCAATCATTCGCTCAAGTACAAGTCTAACCATGTGAAAATGTGATCTGAGGTCATGGGAAGACACCATCTAATTACCAACCAATGATGTAATTTGTTAACGGATGCGCAAGAGATCACCGATCATGATAATGATTCTCAACGTACAACAATAGATTCTGCATCGTGTGAAAAATGTTTTGATGTCGAACACCATACAAAGTCTTTCAATCAAAAGCTAGTGATGTCAACATGTCGCTAAAAGCAAGAAACTTGTCATTGATGTATGCAAGCCTCAAGGTACTGGAAGGGTGTTTCTAAGTAAACTTCTTGGATAATGTGCTGATATCAACAAGAAGTGACTCGTCGTAGGAGGGCCTTGATGTATCCCCCATCAATGACATGAAACGAGTGTAATGATTTTAGAGACAGAATGTGACTGAGCACACAAGGTTCAAGAATGGCGGTCATGAAAATCAAGGTTTATGAGTATTGCAAAGGATGAATTTACTAAGTGACTTCTCTTGAACATGTCAACGACACTAAATGAATTAGCAGCCTTGACCAAAAACAAAAGTGATGGATGGTGTGATAGACCATAGGTATCATAACCATCAAGTAGATAACCCAACCCAAATAGTCACTGAGATGGAGTGAAAGTGTCATGTTCAAGAGCGACTTTCTACCATAAAGTGATTTATCCCTTTTCCCATTTTCCCCAGTCATTGCTCAGTAGTACCTCTTTATTTTTTAACAAGAATGAGGAAGATAACATATGCTTCTTGTATAATTCCACCCTTTGGGTGAATGCATCGATATCTGATGTTTTAACGAGCCTAACAAAGGTGAAACTCGGTCTTGTCATGATGGACTAGTTTGTCATTACTTGATGTTTTAACGAGTTTTACAACAATAAGAATTAGGTCCTTTTCATGCTCAGAGAGTTTGAAAGGGGGCAAAAAGAAAACTCCATAAGTTCTTTTTTGTAATTTTCTCTCTCAAGTGTGAAAAAGCATAAAATGATATAAGAGAGAACCTATTGACCATGTTCGATCAACGTATTCATTTTTTGTAAATAATCTATCTCAGTCTGGAAAAGGGTTAGACTTATAGTGACTAGATGTTGTTCCCAATCTGTTAACAAGTTGAAGAGGAAAAGCATGCGAAAACCTTTTCATGTTTCAAGAGTCTAAAAATATCTTAAAGGTGACTTATCTTAGAGGAGCGAGTGGTGTCTAGGATAGCAACTAGTTCCGGTGATGTTGGAACTTCTCAAAACATGTAATGGTCAAGAGGCTGGCTAATAAGACCACTCAATGCAAGTTTTCCTCTAAAAAGGTAAAACAACCAAGCGAAAGCTTATGATCAGCCAAGCAGATAGTGACGATGGAAGGAGAAAAACCAAGACTCATTTGACGAAATAGGTTGATAGAATGGCAATCACGAGGGTTAAAATGGAGATGGGTTCATTTTTACACAAGCTTGAACCATAGCAAACTATGCTTGGATTCAATTTCATGTTCACACAAGCTTGAAATGAAAAACTATGCTTGGATTCAGTTTCATTTTTACGCAAACTTGAAATGAAAAACTATGCTTGGATTTCGTTTGATTTTTACACAATCCTGAAAAGGAAAACTATGCCTGCATTGGTTTACATGCCCTCAGCATGATGACTCGATTCTAGTTACATGCCCCCCAAGTTTCATTGCATTCACCTAAGTAGACTACTCGGGGATATGAGGTGGATGGAATGAAGGTTCATATATGAGATCAAGTGAAAGACTCGACTGGGATTTTATGATATCTAATCAAAGTCTCGACTTGGAACTTTTCTCCAGGGGACCTTGTTTCATGTTTTAATGAGCTTGACACAAGACAAGGAACGCTACTCAGATTCCTTGTTTCATTTTTTAACGAGCTTGAAACAAGACAAGGAACTATGCTCTGGGACATGTTTCATTTTTTAATGAGGTTGACAGAGTAAAAGAACTATCCTCATATTCCTTGTTTCAATTTTTTAGCGAGCTTGACACAAGAGAAGGAATTATGCTCATGGACCAGTTTCATTTTTTAATGAGGTTGACACAAGACCAAGAACTATCCTCATGATTACTTAATCATGACCCATAAGAGGTCATGACTTCCAAGAGGTTCTCATCAAATGGGAAAACAGTACTCTGGAAGGGATACATAGCGAGGAATCCATTAGAAAGATTTGGTTCCAACGCCCCCATTACGTAATGCACAACATCACAGAATTGATCGTTAGGTTATGTAGGCATGGAATGGGTTGCCACATAATTGACCTGTGGCGGGGAATATAACATTGGGACAAAAGGACCATTTAGGGAAGTTAGTTGAATGGAAGCCATATTTGGACTGGGAAATGAAAGCTGGTCAATGGTGACAATTTTACCTTCATGCAAGAAACATATCACTCGAAAGAGTGTTGAAACAATAGCTCCCATGTCATAAACACAGTCGCACCCAAGAAGTAAATTGTAATCTAAAGGGTCTAGGACTACCATTGCATTGAGATAAAAGCCAAGTAAGGAAGGATCCCTAATGGTTGATTGGTTCCTCTGTTACAAGCCAACAGATTTTGGGTAGCAGGCATAAGTGGTAGAAAACTAAGCGTTTTACAAGTAGTGGAGGAAAGGATAATCAAAGATGCACCTTCACTATAATAGTGCTAGATACAATCATATTATAAACCTATACGATGATCTGGAAATGCACATAAGAAGGAAGACGACATCCTGCCAGTCGGTTCCAATCAAAGGAAGTGACTAGACTACTTGGAGGGGGTATCATAAGAATCGGAGAATTACCCCCTTGAGTTACGAGAATGGGAGGACTTTCCTTCTGTCTTGATGGAACAAGAGGGTTGTCCCCAACCTCATTGGAATATTAAGAATTAAAATGAACTTGATTGGTATCATACTCAGTCTCTACATGAAAAGTACGATTAACTGAAGGTGAAATTGGGTCAACTGTTTCCTCGACTTGTATTGGTTAGGTATAGACTCATGGGATTCACATTCAGAGAGAGTGGGTTTGATCGATGGCTCATTTGGGTCAGTCACATCATCAACTAGTGAAGGATTAATGGAGAGTCTCTTGTAACCAAATGGAAGTTGCTGTGGAGAAGTATGATGGTTATCCACCACTTTTTGGGCTTCATCCAGATAGGGACAAATGTGAATGGGGTGATTTTCTTTGCATAACCTATAGGGAAACTTAACTTTACCCTTCTTTCCATGAACTTTACTACCACCAGTTGATGGTGTGTCACTAGCATGATCTCTAAAATTTGATGACACAGGATGATGTGAATGAGAAGACCATTCTTCTAAGATCTGAAGAATACCAGAAAAATTTTAAAAGAAGATGGTCTCCCGTACAAATTTTGCAAGGAAATCGAAGTTTGTGAGGCTTATTGGATGGTTTCTCATCAAAGGTTGCATTCGAAGAAATGGTTTCTTGGTTCCCCCCTCCCCCCCACTAAAATTTCTTCTTCTTCTTCTTATTCCCTTTGTTCTTCTTCTTATCCACCTAGTTTCTAGTGTCAATACTTTCACCGAGCGAAGAGGAAGAAGGGGAGGAAGAAACAACCGACGAAGAAGGCAAAGGGTCAACATTAGGATCATCTGGAGTTGATTTTGTCCATTTGTAGGAATATTAAATTGTGGGGCCAAGGAGGTTGAGAACAACCATATTGGCAAGTCGATGGTGAGTCCCAGAAGGGACAATGTAGCCATATAAGGAGCATGAGTATTTCCGAAAGGAGGAAACGGTATAGGATTCCCACCAAAAGGAATTCCTTGACCAGCTAACTTCGGAGTTGTTGCCATATGTCTCAACCTAAGACAAACTAAGGAGTGACATGGAGGACATTATCCACAGTTAATTGATCTTATTTTAATCAAAATAACATAAAAAAACAAAAGAGGGATAATCTAGGCAAAAGGATTACCAAGCAACTGTGAACTGCAATATATTACCTCAGTAAACCAAGGACTTAATATACGTGTAGGAAATCTCCTCGAATGTTTTGTTCGGTGTATCACAGTGTACAAGGTGGCTGAGTAGGTTACCTAAGGATGGATAGCAACCTAATGTAGTCCTCCCATATATACCTGAAAGTATGTGGAGGTCTAATCAATGTTAACATTGTTTAATGTGAAACCGCACAGTGAGAACATTCCTTTATACTTTTCGTACTATAACACCACCCTGTATACCCGAAGGTACATGGACGAGCTATGATATACTTACGTAGATGGAATTAGGTATCACACTCAAAATGTATCATAGACAATTAATGATAGTTGTATGTTTTACGATGTTGGAACACGTCTCTAGCCTAGAACCTCTAAATGTTATTTGTTAGGTGAGAATGCTCCATTAGGTTAATTGAGATAACTTTTAAGTTGATCTTCTTAAGAACTTTCCTTTCAAGGTTCACCACGTGATGTCTTTGAAACTCCTAGAATTCAACTAAGATGATAAACATTCTTTTCATTTGATTTGAACAATTAAAATTGTTGCTAGTAAGGGATAGAGCAATCAGATCTTTGATAAAGAGAAAGGAGCACACCTAATGAAATTTCCCTAACTATTCCTATCGAGCATTCACAAACTACAATATGCACAATGCAAGTTTTTCTTTTCAGTCCCTTTAATGTTTAGATGAAGGAAAAGGAACTAGATGCATAAACAATCAATTAATATTTTTCATAAGCAACGAAGAGTTTATAACATTTTCTTTTTCAAAAAAACGAAGACTTTACGACACTTCCTTTTCAGAAAATATTAATCGAATATAAGATAACTTTGACAATAAATTGATAAAAATAAAGAAATAATTTCAAAAACACTAAATAATCAAGGTCAAAGTAGGGCTAGGAAAGAAACTTCAAATTGATTTCAAAACCATACAGAACATTGATATTTCAGCAAACAGAAAGAGAAGCAATGTTGGAAAAATCAAACCAAAGGGAGGTTTTTTAGCTTAAGAGGGATCAATGCAAGCAAGAGTGGGAGACATTGCATTGCAATGCACTATTTCTAAGGCAAGGGCTACTCTGCAGTGCATTATGTCAAGACCAACACTACGCTGGTGCTAGAGATTCAATTCAAGAGACATTCAAGGACAATTTTTTACTAAAAACACTTCAAAAAGATTGAAATAAGTTCAATAAAGCCAAGAAAAGTCTACTATGGCGTAATATGATGAGGGTAAGACACCAACAATGGCATTCAATTCCTATTATGGTTGCCAATTTTTTATATGGAATTTGCATCTACGGATAAATGCATTTTCCCTAGGTGGGTGACTACAACTACAACAACAGAAATAAATTAGTTTAACCTTTTCTTATAGAATATAAATGAGATGAAGGAACTTACTTCTATTCTTTCGCTTCCTTGATCTCTTTTGAATCGCTCGTGTCACTCCCGCTTGAACTAAACCCACTCAAAAGGTACCTGCATCAAGAGAAACAGAAACAAGAAATGATCAAAGAATACATGATCTATTTACTATAAACAATGGAATTGAAGGCATTGAAACACATAATCATCACAGATATGAAAAATCATATGAGAAAGGGAATAAGCTCTTTATTAATGTAGAAGGAAGAGTATCACCCAATACAGTTCGATCCTGTGCCACTCCTCCAGCTTCACTTCAACCCTCACCACATCAAAAGCACATAACCCTAGCAGCATAACATTTCTTAACATAAAATCAATCCCTAAACCAACAGAATTTCCTTACAAATTTCAGATTCTAGCCCCCTGATCACTATTATGAATGCTCAATTTATAGGAAATGGAGGTGGTTTTGTCATAGATGAGGGTATTGAATGGCCTTCCAAACATGGAGCTAGTTTCCATGGAGCAAGGGATGAGAGGATAGGAGGTTAATTGATCCTTAGCCTATCCAATTTCGAGCCCATGGGACGAGATAAGAGATGGGATCCTTTTATAATCATCTAGAATAAAGGAATATTCATAGAACCCTATGCAAATTTCGCTCAATCTCGCTGAGTACAAGACAAAGAGGGCCTAAGTGCACTGTAGTGCAGGGCAGAAAGGGCCTGCGTGCTCTACAGCACAGCAACCCCTGACGAAGGTTGCGCTGGTGTCCCAAGGAGGCATTTTAGGAAGGCATCAAGCCAGGGAACTTTCATAGAATGAAGCATTCAATGAGTTGACTTGTATAGCACATGAAACAACTGAATTAGGGTTTGATGAGCCTTAAAAGTATTGATTTGAATGTATAGGGGTGATGTACCGAAATAGACCTCTAACAATTAAGTATTAAGATTTACAATAAATAACAACAAGTAAGGATATTATAATATCTTTGTACATTCAATTCTCCATGCAGACTTCTTGTAATCGAACATATATTCTCTCCAAAGGAATCTTACTCCATAAACCTCCACTCACTAGAACAAAATGGAAAACCAATTACCTTGACATTTTATTTCCTATTCAATTTACGTCATCATGAATAAATAGATATATAAATTAAAATGGATATCAAAATAAAATAAAATGTAGCATGTGAATCCAAGGGTCACTTGTAATTAAAAAAATGTTAAGATTATTCACAAGGAAAGTCTGCTCAATAGATGAGAAGCCCTATTTTATGATGCATATGAATTACATTTTATTAAACGGAGACTAAGATTAATAACATTTAAATAATGCGAGAGCCCCCCACTAAACCGACATCACACGTGTGATTGTTGTTGGCTTGAAGGAGAGAATCAATACACCCTACAACTCTCAACCTAGTATGAAAAATGCACCCTTCATCAAAACTTACATTGGCAATTGGATTACATCAGGTCGAGCAAGGACCATTAAACCCCCTCAAAATATTTTACATGATATAAGATGAATAAAGTTGATTGAAAGCAGCTTCGAACTCTAGATTCATTGCGCCTACTCCTTGGATGGAAATTTTAGAGCCTTCTAAACACAAAATTTATTCAACTTCACAAAAATGTTTATTATCAGTGTTTTGCTTGAGAATTTATTTCAAATTATATTTTCACATTTGTGAAATGAATTATTAGGAGTTAGGGTTTTCACTATAGTTTGGAGGCTTTACCAAGATTTATCGTAGGAAATAAAACCAAGAAAACATTAATTTATAAAGGTACATAAGGTGTTTGAACAGTTTCGTTTGAGGGAATATTGATGAGGAAAGGAAAGGAAATTTATTCATTTCAATTACGATGTTTTATTTTATTATCTAAAGAATAACTCCTATTTGTGTTATATAATATATTAATTATAAAATGATTATAATCTCGGTAAATTTATTTTCATGGAGGATTATATGAGGCAATGATTTCATCAATTCAAACCCTAAGAGTGTATGACGCCTTCCATGCGAAGGAAAAGGGGACAAGGTTAATGTTTAATTTTGCATAATATTTTTATTTTAGTTAAGAAACACTTATTAAAAACTATTATTTAAATTTTTGTATAAAAACCCTCATATCCCATTTGAGAAAGGGGGGGGCTTTAGAGAAGAAATTTCCTTTTGAATTACAACGATCTGCATGTACTTGCTGTACAGATCGATCGTTTGGATTTTTTACTTATTTGAAAAATGAGATTTAATGTTTCTCTTATTTCTTATGTTTTTTCGATACATGTTGAATGAGAATATGATCTTATTAGTAAGCTTGTTTTATTATATAGATCTTTTTATTTAATAATTGACCTTTTTATTTTCTAATATTGATATTATCAAAATAAAATGGTTAATAATTTTTCCTAAAACATTATTATTGGAGTTTTCAAGTGCATGGTTCTAATGTTATAATGTGATATTTTATGAAAATAATCTATATTAGTTGTATCTTTTATTGTGTTGTGTGGGTTTGTTTTAAATAATAATGTGTTTGGGATTTTGATATCTTTTTGAAAACCAATAATTGACTTGATCATTCTTGATTTCTCACAACATTGTATAGAATTCACATCTATCAACACTCATACTATTGATTTGTGATGGGCTTCTCATTTTATACCTTTTGATTAAGTAATGCAAAGCAATGGTACCTGATATTTCACTTTCATACTTGGTATTGGATTTCACTTTCATACTTGGTATTGGATAGATTAACTATTGAGAAATTAAGATGCTCCTTTAATTCACTGTTTATTTTTCTTTGTTCTTTTTTTCGATATGTTTATTTCTTATTATATAACCAAATTTACATAAGTTGAAAGACATACGTTTATGTCATAAATTTATTATACCATAATATTTACCATTTTATGACCTTTTTATAATCTTAAAACTATCATCATTTATAGTTATATATTGAATATATTTCACGAGTTATTATTGGGGAATGCCCCTGTGGTGAAAGGGAGACCACCCATATACACCTAAAGCGAGAGGACCTAGTCCTCAATGAATGTAATTCTACGTTTTTCATAGTCGTCAAAACAACTTGAGAACCAACATTCTTTCAGGTGTCATTATTAAGGATCGAAGTGTCAATATTCTATTTCTCTCGTAACTAAATTATAGTTAAGTTTGTGACCCATTGGTTAATAGGGTTACAATAGCACGCACCATAATGTTTTCAAGTTTATGTTTATTTTTTATCTGTTCACCTAATGAATCCTTGATTTTATTGTTTATTTTAGTTTCAATGGATTTTTAATGAACTTCCTTATGCTTTTCCCCATTAAATGTTTTTTACATTACAAGCTTCTGCATGAAATGTTATACATTGAAGTATGGGATACCTACCCACACCACTTTCGATAATATGAAGATGATGATTTTGCATGACATCTTATAAATTTCCACCATTGTATTCCCGAGGTGGGGGTTCACCATGAGGATGTACTCCTGAGTTTTCCCATGATTTCATTAGAAAGTGATGCATGAAAGTGGTGTAGAAGATTTCCCCCTAGCGGAATCTCTTTGTTAAAGCATTTTCATACAATTTTTTATGAGTATTATAAATGTATGTATCTTGCAAAATTACTTGATTTTTATTTTATTTTATTTTATAATGGTGACAGTATAGAAAATCATTATGATAATAACAGTAAAGGACCTAAAATAGTTAATTAATTTGAAAGTGATTTTAATTAGTCTAACTCTAAAAATATTCAAGGATCGTCTTCTATATTAATTTTTTATTAACACTATATTACTCCATCAAATATAAAAATTCATGAAGAAGACACTTCTAGTTCTCTAATAAAATATCATAGAACACATTTCTCTCATGATTCTATCACTCTTTTTAATTATAACTTATACTTGGTTTCATATTTTGAAGATGTTAATGATGATATTGATAGAGGAGAAGTTACATATGAAGTATTTGATTCTATATCTAACCAATAAGAAATTATGCTACATATTCCTAAAGGTGCTAAAAAAAAACTAATTAACAAATATATTCTTCAATCAATAGATCCCATCTTTCAACTATTTTATGATGCAAGAAGGAAAGTAGTATGAAAGCTTAGCTTTGGCTATTCCAATTCTATTTCATCTAGTTTCTTGTTGAGTTTTCATAACCAGCTATTTATGATGATTATGAAGATGAATAAAATCATCAACCAAGTGTAGATTTTAATTTTTGTTTTAGGCACACTCTAAATATTTATAGTACTTACCAAAATGAGTGTAACAACCCCTGGTTGATTTTCCATGTAAATAAAATAATACTAAGGTCATGGGACATGTATTCCAAGCTGAATATTGGGCAAAACACTTTAGTGGGAGTCAATTGTGATTAATAATGTCTATGGAAATTGGCAAAGGCAAAGGGGAAATAATTGGCATTTAATTATGAAGATAAAGGAAAATAGGAGAAAAGGAAGGTGAAGAGACACATATTTTCATGCCAAGGAAATTAGAGGAAAATGAAGAAAATAGAGTCCTCATTGATAAAAAGGCTTCAGAAAAACAGTTCAAAACTTTTTCTAGTCTACCTTTTGGTCAGTTCAGTTTTGGAGACCCCATTCATTCTATCATTATATCGTACTCTTGCACACTTGGAGAATTCTCGGAGCATGCTTGGAGCGCTCTAGTATTCACTTGGATTACAAGAAGAAGGAAAAGGAAATCAAAAAACCATAATGGAACATTGGGAACAACTACTACAACTGGACCACTTGTAGGTAACAAGTTCCATGTGTGATTTCCTTGTTGATTTTGTGATGCATGGTATATTATTCATGTGATTTTATGGTTATGTGTTTCCATTGGAATGGAGATTTGGTTGTGTTGACAATGGGTTTTAGCCTTGCCTTGTCATTTCCTAGATATCCATGGCATTGTGGGTTTTCCACTGGCTTTATTCTAATTGGTGTTAAGGTTGTTGATGGTTGTGGGTTGGAAAAAACACTTTGAATTCCCTAGAACAATTTAGGTTGAGTTACTAGTTCTGAGAGCTATAGGTTGGGAAAAAAGCTCTGGAGCCCTTGGTGGTTTGAGTTACTAGTCCTTGGAGCCGTGGTTGGAACATAGTTTATGGAGTCTTGGGAGGTTTTGGGTTGAGTTACTAGTTCATGGAGCCCTAGATAGCTTGGGAAGAGATTGATCTGGTTGATGTGAGTGACTTTCAGACCATAGAGGTGCGATGACCATGGTTGAGGGTTGAGTTGATTTGGCCTCTAGAATCCTTGGTTGGTTTTGCTTTAGTTTAATCCATGAGATCCCACATTCATGCTCAGAATATGGAGCATGGGTGATTGGCTGAAAGAGAGATTTGGTTTAGCTAAATCTATGGTTGGGTGGTACGTGGAAGTCCATAAATTAGTTTTTATTTCCATATGTTAATAAAAGTTATTTTCCTATTGTGATTTATGAGAACATATATTGGTTATCATGTTGATGTTATGGTTGATTTTCCATGGTTTCTATGTTAGTTATTTATTGGTTATATGTTAGTTATATGATGTAATATATCTATGTCTCTTGATGTGTTTTGATAACTTATTGAATGGTTGATGAATCCATGGACTAAAAAGTGTTATTGCATATAGATAAAGAGGTATTTGAGACCTCTTAGTGATTCACAAATGAAGACCATCAATTTATGATCAGATATCCGTTCATGATCTGTAGCGTACATGTTTTCCATATACTTGATGAAATGTCTAGTGTGTTCTAGGAAGTCTAGGTGAGGTTTTAGATTCAAGTTTGAATGTTTAACTTTTCCACCATGTGAAATGTGATTCTAGAAAGTTACAGGAAGTTCTGGTAGTGGTCTAAAGGCTAGCCTAGAAAATTTGTTCATATCTCAGGACCGCTGGCACATAATAGGGGTAATTAGGCCATAATTGCATGGAAGCATGCCTATGCATGCGGTTGGAGGCCTATAACCATAGCCCTTCCTTGTTGTGCATGTGCTTGGGGTGTTAGGTTAGTGAAAAATGGTTCTAGATTAGTGATTGATCACCTAGGGTGGTTTTCAGCTCTTGGGTGATTTGTAGTCCTTGGAGGATGTCAGCAAGTGTTCATTTTGTAGGCCCCACTTCCTTAACTGAAACATTAGAGGTTGGGACATGTCATAGTGACACTTGTGTCATGTGTACCCCAAAAAGCTTGTGAATTTTGGTAAATATGGGAGTGGTGGTTATATATTGGTATCAAAGCTCTGAGGCTTAAATTCTTCGACTCGATGGGACAATGTGATTGTTATGCATGCATTTTAGTTGTCAATTTGTTTCTTATGCATTCGCTATGAAACTTAGTATTCCAGTTTGCATCATCATGATGATGTTGGTGTGTTATGATGTTGGTCGGTTATGATGTTGATATGGTTGATATGTTGATGTCATTATATTTATGTATATCATGCTAATATGGACTTATTTGTGTAGATGTTATAGCCTAACTTGAAGAAAACTAAGATATTATTTTGATCATGTTTATATTTGGTGGATCATAGATGACGAGCATAATGGTGGATTACATTTCACATGACTCTCCTTATAGATCAACAGAGCAACAATGAGATGAGTACTCTCCTAATATGGGAGACACTCTTAGAAGTTTAAAGGTAGAAATCATAAGTTGTAAGGCAAATAATCATTGGATAGTTCAATCACTTGAAAGGCTTTCCAAATCTCAGAAAAAAAAGGAAGAGGTCAATGTAAGGATCCTTCATAGCTTATCATATTTGTAGATATAAGGAAAGTTAAGAATTAGTTATGAATAGGAGGAAAGGACTAATTGAGGATATGGTAGAAAGTCTCAAGGAGAACACAAGTTTGAGATCGATGAAATGGTAAAAGGTCATAGATGGATGGATACACTTGACAGAAGAGGTAGTTCTTATGTTGGCAATATGAAAAATGTGTTGTCCATGATGGAAACCTACTTAATAAAGATTTCAACATGATAGTACCAGAATGAGTATCCATGACAATACAAATGTGACAAAAAGATTGGGCAAAGGAATATTGTTTCCGAGATACATGAATGATAAATATGAAGTTTGAAGAAGTAAATGTAGGTTCTATGAAAAAAAATTGAGTACATATGCAGGTTTTTTGAAGCAAAGTCGGGTATACATAAGTTTTGTGAAGCAAAGTCATGTATACATAGATTTCTAAAGAAACATTGTGTACATTTTCCCACCATGGTATCCTAGATGTCTAGGAACTTTTCCATGGTATTGGACCATAGTAATGAGGGTGGCAATTGATATTTGATCTTGTCTAAGAATACCAATACAATTACTAAGGATTTTACCTATGGTATTGGATACGGCCTAAGCTATATAGTGAAATTAAGATCAAAGTGTTTGGTTGTGCAAGTGATGAATACCTCATTAATATTTAGATATGAAGCAAGTGTGCATGTTATGGTGTATTAATGAATTGTTTGATCTGAAACTAGGTATGCATCTGGGAATTTGATGATGGATAAAATCAAATAGATATAAAATGGCTATATTAATAATGGAATGATTTGATCTATAATATTTATATGTGGCGCATGTTTTATTATGTATTCCAGGAGATGGGTTTGTTATGAAGGTCTGACTGCAACAAAGCTATAAGTCAATAATTGCCTATATGTACATAGGTTTGATAACCTAAAGGGTTCTTACATATGTGGGTTTAATTTTTTTAATTCACATGTTGATTCTATACTTTTGACATATATGTACGTGGGTTTGATTCCTGAATATTTTGTATACATGCGGAAGTGTTTTATGGAAAGTGCATATATAAGCTAGGTTTTTGCCGAATAATATGTTTGATCGGTCTAATTAGTCTTTTCTTGTTTCTATTATCTGTCAATGAAGTCTTACTTGATGATCTAGGTTTAATAGTGATGATTGAAGTTGAATTGCTTGATTGAAGAATGATGATGCTACTATTTGCATGTGATTGAAGATCTGTCATGGTTATGTGACTATTTCAAAGTAATTTAGTGGTTCAAGGTGTAACTCAATTTGTGTTTCAGAATGACAGTGATTTAGTTTCAAGCTTAAATGTTTTGAGACTCATACACAGGTATGCTTCAAGGAAGTCTCATATACATGCAGATTTGCTAAAGTAAAGTAGTGTATATATTTTGACATTTTATTGATAATGGTTTTCAGTTGATTTAGTGAGTTGTTGCAGTGCTTGGGTTTAGTATTGGTATTCTTGTTACAATGATCTAACTACTTTGGTTGTTTGAGAATAAGTTGATATATTTGGATCTTAGTTGGTTTAGTGATTGGTTGATTCAATTGATTCAATGATTGAGTGATTTTTTACAATCATTAGTTTCATTTTTGATATTTGGTGTTGGGCTTAAATGATGGTAGTGGGTCCAGTCTAAAATTTTTATGAAATGTGGCCTACATATTTGATGCTTTGATTCAATTCGATCTAATGTGAAAATTTATGAAACGCAGTCCACAGTGGTGCTGAAGGTTGGAGCCTTCAGTAAGGGAGTAAAATATTCCTTCCAGTGGTAGCTGGTAAATCAGATCAGGGGTAGGAGATCCATTCTGATGGGTACTAGTAAATGTGATTAAGGGGTTAGAGCTCCCTTCTAGTGGGTGTTGTATAATGATATAAAGTTGTAGGATTTTGTAGGTGGGAGCCTGCGTGCTGGTATGAGTCTGAACCTATACAAGATTGTAAGATGTTTTTCTTTATAAAAAAAAGATAAAGATAGAGATAATAGCAACAATGGCTTTTCCCACATTAGGTTTCCACCTAAAACCTCCTAGTGTTCATATGTGTTGATGTATTTCTTATGTGTGATCATTATTTTGTTCTTACTGCACATGGTTACTATTTAGTTAATGTCTAAATAAGTATTGATGCACTGGTTCAAGTTAAACAGATGATTAATTAGTTGAAAATTTAGTTAACTAGATATATACTACTTATCCTCATGACAATCGCATACATATGTTGGTTCACTAAATTAAAGTCGTGTATAGAAATATAAATACGAAATTGAAAGGTTTTAGTGAGTTTTAAAATACTGATTCACCCCCACCCTGACCCCCTCAATATTTTTCCAATTGGTTTCAGGGAAAATCCTTCAGAAGAAGCTTGATCGCTTGAAGGAAATCCTTCAATATGGTGGGAGTGAAGAAGATAGCTCAAAGAAGGGATTCAAAAGATTGTGACAATGATATATCAGATTCAGTTACAAATGTCAGCAAATATTCAGGTTTAGGAGCACCCCTCTTTCTATTGATGAAGAAAGAAGAAGATGATAACAAATAATTATCAAGTATGGGCTTTTGTTATGATTGTGGTCAATTTCCTTGTCTATGCAATAATGATAGTGATGATGAAAGTGAAATGATGAAACTTGTGCTCATGGGTAAAAGAGAAATAAAGCACTCTAAAGAGAAAGCATATTCAAAAATGTTTGCAAGTCAGAAACAATGGATAATGGAGCCATACACTAACTAATGATAATTATCTCCAATGGAAAGAAAATATGAAGTCTAATCTAATGAACCATGATGTTTGGTATTTAGAATGCAATGGCTACACCAAAATTCCTCCATGATATGAGGAAGTGAAAAAGAACAGTAAGGCATTAAGTGACATCATTAATAGCATACTTGATTCAACATTAAATAGGGTTATGCATTACGCAACTGCAAAGAAAGTGTGGGATAAGATACAAGAAATCCATGAAGAAAACCCAAAGGAACATTTCTCATTAGGGGAACTACCAGTTAATCCTATCCCTAAAAATGTGTCAAAAAATGAACATGATGAAAAAACATCCTTTGTTATGTCAGATGGAGTTGTTGATTCAGAAGAAGATAGGTTAGAAGAAATTTTTGATCTTAGAATAAAACTTGATTTTTCTTTGAACATGGTTGTTAATCTTAAATATAAGTTGCAGGGATATGATAACAAGGATCATATTAAATCAACAAATCTTGTTGTGTAATCTAAACAATATTACAAATGCCTTGAAGTTGAGATCGTCTCTCTAAGACAATATCTTGAAAAATTAGATAAGCAGAATGAATAACTACTTCAATCATTTGAAGAAAAATAAAATTGGCTGAAAGAAGAGATTCTCAAATTAAAGGAGCAAGTGGGAGAAGGAAGAATGGTTGAAGAAGATATGAAGAAGAAGTATATTGAAAAGGGAAATCAATATCAAAGAATGGAGGTTGAGGTAAAGATTCTAAAAGGTAAATTAGAAGAAAAAGATAAACATTTTATATTTCAAGATAGTACTAAGATTTTGGAAATATTCTTAGTAGTCAAAGGTATCCCACTGTCAAATATGGTCTTAGTTTTTGTGAAACTATTGAAGGAGGATCTAGTTCACAGGATGATGCAAGGAATTCAAAGGGTAACAATGCAAAACTTGAAATTCTCAACAAAGAGGTAAGAAGTCAACCTTATCAACAACCAAGGAAAGTGAACCTTCAAAGAAAATTGTTTACCTCTAACTATAGAAATGTTAATCGGTTCTATCCTCTAATCAATAATGTTAAATGTTTTATATGTCATAATTATGGACATGTTACAGCCAATTGTAGAAGTATACTATCTCAATTATAATCAAATAACCGCTTCACACAAATATCATCAACTTATAGGTACTCAAGCTTCTTTAAGGGATATTGTTTTTCTTGCATTATATTTGGTCAAAATATATATCGATTACAATAGAAGGATTATGAACCAAAAAAACTATGATTCCTCTACTCAGACAAGATGTTATGCTTGTAAAATGTTTGGGCATGTAGCAAAAGAATGCAGGAACAAATATATGGATCGCCTCAGACAACATGGCAAGCAATCAGATAAGAATACTGATGGATCCACCAACCTTTCTCATAATAAGAAGAAAGAAGAAGAAAAATAAGGTGTGGTCTTGCTTTATGCTCATTTGAAGGAGAAGATTAATGGTACATAGATAGTGGATTATCTCATCACATGAATGTGAATAAGAATAAGATGAACTCTCTTAATAAAAACCAATATGGTAAGGCTATTCTTGGAAATAATGCTCCAACAAAATTTCCGGGAAAGGGTAGAGCCAAAATTAACAAAAATAGAGGAGAATTTGATACTTTATTAGTTCAAGGGATAAATAAAAATATTCTAAGTGTAGGTCAAATGGTAGATAAAGGAAATTTAATTGTGCTCAAGTGAACCAAATGTAAAGTTATAGATGAAGAATCTGGAAAGGCCATAGCAAGAGGATATAGAAACCCAGGAAAATCATATGTTCTTAAAGAACTAAATTCTTGTAGATTTGAAGAGGATTTAGACTTAGAGTAAAAGAAGATGGTAACTGTGAATTGTGTTACTCTTAAAAGAATACTTCTAATAGTAACTACAAGAGTGATGAAAGGTACATGGCTTCATTAGAACATAAGATGATTATCAGGTCCTCGGGATTAGTCATGAAAGGTACATGAAATCATGAGAACATAAGATGATTATGAGGTCCTTAGGATTAGTGATGTGTAATCTTAAGGGGAGTACTATATATGTTGTCTTGATGACGACTCCCATGGTTATTTTTCATATTCATATTGATTACATTACTGACAAGGAATCTAATTTACTAACAGTGAACATGTAGAGACAATAGAAGCTCAGGGGTAGTTGTGTTTAAATGCTTTTAGCATTTTACTTTATGTACATGGATATTATGAAGGACAACAACGTATATAGGCGAGTTTAGATCCAGAAAGTCTTGTATGTTTCTCTAAGATGAAGAAACAATAGCACTGTCCCAAGGAGAATTTTTGTATGCTTCAGTTAGTTATTATTTGGATTTTTGGTTCTAACTTTGGTTGGTTACAGTTAGTGGATGTTACTTAGAAATGGTATTGACTTATAGTATTTTATGAGTTTCAGCAATATGACATGGATTTACTAATTGATGAAGGTTATTTTATGACCTTACTAATGGATGAGTTGATGTGATTAGACATGACAGTGAAAAGTTGGCATAGGTTCAAGGGGAGCATTTGGTATGCTTTTAATACTACATTGTTGGTATTATGATTGCTTGAGAATTTCTTATTACATAATGATGCTTATATTAAAGATGTTCATGAAGATACTCATGTTGCTGAAGTTTGTGAATGATGACTATATGTTGCATCATGTTATGATGTTTTCATGGGATTCGTATGATGAAATCATGGATGATACTTATATATTGCTTGAGTCACATAGTTGTTATGATGCTACTAATCATATTTATGATGATAGAAGATTATTTTTATGATGGGCACATATGTTATGTGGTTTACATGTTGACCTTCATATGTTCAAGGAGATAAATATATCTTGAATATACAACCTCATTATTTCATGATGATGAATGTCACTCATTACTTTTATGTTGTTGTCATTATGCCTTCTAAGATGCATAAGTTGCATATGGTGCAATTATGGATGATGATGCCTATAGTACTTGGTTCTCTCATGTACATGATATAATTCACATGGTATATTGTTTGAGGATAATTTCTCTTGATGGTATCAAGGAGATGAGTTACTAACAAAGTTTCATAAATGATGGTGAGATCATGGTTTTTATTGATGAATTTTCTCATTTATGACAAGCTAGATACATACTACTATCCCTATGTCTTGGGATACCATTGATGGGTGAATTAAAAATAAGGATCTTATGGATGATTAATTAAGTTTCATGTTGATGAAGTGATGCTCATGTGATAGTTCTTCTTGCATGAAGAAAATGGGCTAGGAGAATGATGTTACTATAGGTTTCATGAAGACATCTACTAAATAATATACTTAGTCACATATTGATGATGTTAAGGAATGATGCTAGTTTTCCCTGTCTTACCTTATGATTATATGCTTGGTTCTCACATATGTTGATTGATTACTGAAAATATATCTTTCTATGTTGTGATGAACACGGATTGAGGCTCTTCCTACTAAGGGAAAGATCAAGTTGACCTTGATGAGTTCAAGAGGATGAGTTGATAACAAATCTCTATGGAAAATCTTATGTTGCATACTTGGTCACATGTTGATGATATTAAAGGTATATTTCCTTATCTTGCAAATTGATTATGAAAATGTGCACGTTGTTGTTCATGTTGCTATGGACATATTCTTATGGTACAGATCCTATATGGTATATGATAGTTATTGATGGATATCATGGTATTGTTGAGGTCTTTTGTTTTAGTCTCTTTATGTAAAGGACAAGTAAAGACATATGCTATAAATAATTGTAAAATTCAAGCATGTATTGAATATTTTGGTTAATTCATGTAATCCCATATTTTTGGGCATGTGGTGTAATTTGTATCCCCACTGTGTTGGGCGATCAATGTAAGGATGAGTTAATGGTGATAGGAAAGTTCATGTATGTTTGATTCATTGAGTCATGTGCTTCTTTGTACATCTTCATAAAATTCATCATATGCTCAGGGGGATTATGGCTAGTATTTATCATTCATACTCACTAGCATTCATGTAAACAAAGGAAGAGAAGCCTTCATTCAACATTGGTTGGCCCTTTGCCCTAGATGTTAAAGGGGGAGAGAATCTTAGTGTTTGGAGAATCCTTGGTGACATGGGAGAGAGACTTGGTATATCTACATATGTGTTTATATGTATCTACAAGTGGTGACTAAACACCAAAGTGGTTTCCATCAAGTCCAAAGGGGAAGATTGTTTGAATTATGAAAAATGTGTTGTCCTATACAAAAACCTGGTTAATAAAGATGCTAAAATGATGGTAATAGAATGACTATTCAAGCCAATATAGATGTGACAAAAATATTGGAGAAAGGAATATTAGTTCAGAGACAGAGGAATGATCAAGATGAAGTTTGAAGAAGTATATGTAGGTTCTGTGAAACAAAGTAGTGTGCATACATAGCTTTTGTGAAGCAAAGTCATGGACATTTTCTGTACCATGGTATCCTAAATACCAAGGATATTTACCATGGTATTGGCCCATACTAATGAGCGCGGCAAGGAATATTTGATCTTGTCTAAGAATACCATCGACATTACTAAGGATTTGGCCTGTGGTATTGGATAAGGCCTAAGTTATGTAAGGATATTAAGATCAAAGTGTTTGGGTGTGCAAGTGATGAATATTTCATGAATAGTTAGATCTGAAGCAAGTTTGCATGTCATGGGATATTAATGAATTTTTTGATCTAAAAATAAGTATGCACCCTATAATTTGACAATGAATCAGATCCAATAGATCTGAAATGACAATATTGATAATGGATTGATTTGATCTATAATATTTATGTTAGACACATGTTTTATTATGTATGTTGATAGATGGGTTTGTTCTTAAGGTCTCATGTGCATCAACATTATAAGTTAACAATTATAGAGTTGTAAGTGACTTTGATAACCTAAAAGGTGAGTAAATATGTGGGTTTATAGTTGGTATTTCGCGTGTCGATTCTATACTTTGGAGAGATCTGTACATGAGTTTGATTCCTGAAGAGCGTGTGTACTCACATAAATATTTTGTGGAAAGAGAATATATAAGCTAGCGTTTTGTTGAATAAGATGTCTGATCAGTGTAATCAGACTTCCTTTTTTTGTTTTCTGTCAACAAGGTTTTACTAATGATCTAGGTTTAATAATGATGATTGAAGTTGAATTGTTTGATTGAAGAATGATGATGCTACTAGTTGTATGTGATTGAACATATGTGATGGTTCTATGATTACTTAAGAGTAATTTAGTTGTTCAGGGTGTAACTCAGTGTTTGTTTTAGAATGGTAGTGGCTCAATTTTAGGGTTCAATGTTTTGAGATCTGTACACATGTATTCTTCAAGGAAGTCGTGTATAGATGTGAATTTACTAATGTAAAGTAGCATATATATTCTAAAATTTTATTAATCAAGGTTTTTAGTTTGTTCAATGAGTAGTTATAGTGTTTGGGTTTAGTATTGGTATTCTCGTGATAGTTATATAACATCTCTCGTTGTTTGAGAATAAGTTGATTAATTTGGGTATCAGTTCATTCAGTGATTGGTTGATTCAGTTGATTCAATGATTGAATTATTTGTTGCAGTGATCAATTTCAATTTTGGTATTTCTTTATAATAAAAGATAAATACAACTATGACATCAGTGGTGGCTTTTCCCACATTGTCTTTCCACCTCAAAACTTGGTGTTCATGTCTGTTGATGTGTTGCTTATGTGTGATGGTTTATTCTATTCTTACTACACATGGTTACTATTTGATTAATGTCTAGATAAGTATTGATCCACTAGTTCAAGTTAAACATATGATGAATTAGTTGAAAAGTTAGTTAACTAGATATAGGCTACTTATCCTCATCACAGTCACATACATACGTTGGTTCATTGAATTAAAGTTGCATACAAAAATATGAATAATAAATTGAAAGGTCTTAGTGAGTTTTAAACTATTGATTCACCCCCCACCCCCACAACCCCCCCCCCCCTCCCCGCTCCCTTTCTCAGTAATTTTCCCAACAACTTATGGGTTCTATTCTATATCTACTTTAAATAGACATCATGGTCATCACCACTTTCATTCTTATAGGAGGAGTGGGAAGCAATACTTGTCAAATGAGTTCAAGAAATCTAAGACTCCTACATTTGATGGAGAGATCAAGAAACTGGAAGATGTGGAATCATGGATACTTTTCATGAATAAGCTCTTCCAATTTCATAGATATATATAGAGAACGTGAAAAATGAGATAGTTATTTTCAATCTCAATGGAAAGGAGAATATCTGGTCGAAGGACGTGAGGCATGTCGAAGGCGTCAAGATAGAGAAGTTGAGTTGGCATGATATTAAAATAATTTTCAGAAATAAGTATTTTTCTGAGATATATTATGATGGAAAGGCTAAGGAGTTATATGAGTTGAAGATTGATCCTATGATGGATGACGAGTGCACAACCTAGTTTCTGGAGTTGTTGAGGTATGTACCAAGTCTTAAGAATGAGAAAATGAAGGTTCAAAGATTCATCAGTGGGTTGCCTTTATCATTCAAGGATCGGTTGAGTATTATGAGCCTCGATCATTGGAAGAAGTCATTGGAAAGTTAAGTCATTATTATGAGCAGTCTAAGCATAAGTATAAGCTTAAGAAATTAGAATGGGAATGAAACTACTAAAGGAATATGTGTTAAGAAGTGAGGAAGACCTCAGGATGGAGGTGATAAGGATAATTTAGTGTTGTACAAGAAGTTCAATGCAGTTGAAAAAGGAAATGGGTCTTAGCTTGAGTAGAACAAGGGTGCTGGAAGGAAGGATTTGCAGTGTTGGACTTGTGGTCAAGAGCATTGCACAAGAAATTTTCCATAGAATCGGGGTGGAAAAACTCATATTTACAGTACCTAGGAGGCACAAACACTTGGGTATGTCGGAAAGAGTATTCTATGTAGCACTTGATAACAGGAAGGCGATCCATCAGGAATCCATTTTTGAGATGGAAGGTAAGCTTTGTGATCAAGCTATTTCTACTTTTATTGATCATGGATCTAACTATAGTTATATTAGTCTTGACCTGGTGAATATGTGTGGCTTGAATAAATAAGTTCATGTAGAATCTTGGTTGGTGTTGTTGGCTACAATGACCAAGAAAAGAGTTCAACATTGTGTGAGATCTTATGTATTTGAGTTGAATGGTATGTCTACTTCAACATAATTAAATGGGTTCATATAGTATGATTTTTGGCATAGATTGGTTGCTCATTCAAAGGAGTAAATGGGACTGTTACAATAAGGTTGTTGAGTGCCTGGATGATAACGGAGAGAGGATAATCTTGCAAGGAAATAAGAATCCTGCATTAGTGAGGATCGTCACAAATATGCAGGAAAAGTGGGGCTGAAAGACTGGATGTGTTGTTAAGCAGATAAATCATTCTTGTAGACAAGACCGATCTCCCTAGTATCAATTTATATCTAGAAACAAGCAGGACAAGCAAATCTACTTTTCTCTAAACATATTTCGATTCATTAATACAAACTAAGAGGTGTTTTAGACCCTACCTCAAGTCCAACGCTAGTTCGTGGTAGCCTTGCTCCAACAGCTTCAAAGAGTATCCTTTTAATAACCTGCAAACACAAACAAGCACACATCAAAGAACACCTGCATAGCTAATATTATAAATCATGTTCATCATAGTGATCAAGGAGTCTATGAAATAAACCATTAAACGCAGCTTATTGAGAAAAATAAACTTGATTGTATTAACTTTGAGAAAGAAGAACTTTACAACCTTGGTGCCTTAATGCTGTACAAGCTCTTCCCAGGGTCCAGGCAGGAATCTCCTCTACTTTGACAAGCCTCACTCTTGCCCAAATGAGATCAAAAGGTATGTGATCTTTCCTCTCAAAAGCTCAATTAGGAAGACTAAGTTCCAGCAGCATTACCCTCAAAAATATTCAGCTTTCAACCTCCCAAGTAACCAGCCCAAAGCTTCATTTTATAGTGCAAGGGAAGGAGGTTACAGCTCCACCATTGAAGGGATAGAGTCCTCCTTCAAGGGGATAAGCTCCTCACATCAAGGGGTTAGCTCCTTAAGGAATGGGATGCATGCACCCTCAAGGAGCAAACTTGCCAGCACAACATTCCCTCTAGAAGCTTCCAGAATTGACTCAAAGTGAGTTTGCAAGAATAAACTCACGCCTTTTAAATTTTACAGGGGTTCACACCCATATATGCAGATACAGAGCAATCAGGTGTGCAGGGGACATGACCAGTGAGTGCGGCACCGCAGGTAATGCTAAGAGAAAGTGCAAAACTAGAGTTTTAGAGATTTTTAAGGACTTTCTCTCATTTTCAAAGCTTGATATGTAGAGTTGAGGTTTAATACTTGCAAAGGAGGTATGTATGAGTGGTGATAGACTCATATTGATTATAGAAAGTCATGGTGACAATTTTTCATGTAACAGATTGCCCCCTAAAGTGCGAAGTCTGTAATAGATGAGGATAATTTTATCATCTATGAAGAGTGAAGTGCTTTATCATTTCAAGGATCTTCGTGTGGATACCCCAGTCGTAACCTGTAAAAACATTCAATGCAAATATATATATGATCGTATCATCGCTAAGGTAGGCATTCCCATACTCAGATCAAAGCTGACTGGAAACTATCTAAACTGCTCTGATACAGGAATGATTTTGTAATACATCACAAGTATAGACATATGTAGACACAGTATGGGCACAACCATCTGTTTATGAATAGTACATTGTATAATGAATAACAAAATTCCTCACAGCCTGGATGGTGGAAACTAGATCCAGGGTCTTCATTTCTATTTCCCAAACTAGTACAATTCTATCCATGTGAATTAATGTGTCGAAGTCAAACATGGTAGAAACCACTTGATTACTGGTCAATGATGTAAACCATTAACAAGTGTGAGAGGAACCACTAGTAATGTCAATGGCCCTCAAAGTACTCAGTACAATCCATGAAATGTGAATGAATGGGTCGATGTCAAACACGTCACAGAATCCTTTGGTTGAATGTCAATGATGCAACCTATCATCAAAGGCGAGAAACATGCCATAGAAGCATGTAGGTTCCAATGTACTGACGATTTCTAGATCATATTTCTAGATAATGAGTTGGAGTCGATAGAAAGTGATCCGTTGCAGGCAAGCCCATAACACGAAATCATAGATCAAGTTTTGAAGAAGTGTATTTGGCAAGGAGTAACTCAAGGATGGTCAAAATAGATGACAAATATTTTGCAAATGAATGGTTTATTTGAACTGACCTCTTGAAAACATAACGACACTGCAAATGGTTTGGTTACAATTGACCCAAAGCTAATATCCAGAAACTGGCTGAAAACATTCAATATGGTTTGATTAACTGTTAGGTAAAGGATTTCCCAACCCAGGTGAACGAAAAAGTGTCGTGTTCAAGAGTGGTTGACTGCTTTTCAAAAGACAAAGTATAACAATCAGGTTCATTTTTCTCTCTTTTCACTCACCATTTCTGGCAAGTACCTCTTTATTTTTGACAAGTTTGAGGAGTATAACATTTGCTTGGTTATAAGCTCATCCTTCGAATGATTCCAACTTAGTTTAATATTCGAACCCTAAGAAGGAAAGGTCCGTTCCTGTTTGTAATTGAACATGTCCTTTACTGTTAAATTTTAATGAGTCCAATATAGGAGAAACTCAGCGTTTTTCAATTTTAGGGAGTCAGAAGAAAAACTTAAGAAAACTTCATGGTTGTCCTTTTTCGTAAATTTGTGTCTCCCAAGCCCGAAAAAGTATAAAATAATACTTGAGAGAACCGCTTGACCATTACGATGAAGGAGTACTTTTCATAATTAGTGCCTTCAATCTGAAAAAGTAAAAAAGCGGTCGAAAACACATCGTTTTATTACCAATATCGAACTCGAAACGACAAAAGTCTGGCAATCTTTTCATGTTTATATGGTCAAAAAAGAGATGTAAGTGGGCCGTCTTTTAATTCCGTTTTAACGAGTCTACAAAGAAAAACTTGGCAATCTTTTCATATTTTATGAGTCAGAAAAGAGCTTAAAGAGGACTCCTATGTGTTTTTGTTGAAAATGACCAATCCTCCCTGAACACCCAATATTCTGCACAAAAACTATAAACATTACTCATATCTGTTTAAAAATTAAAAAATGTACCAAAAGTGACCTTTACAAAGTGAAAAATAAATAAATTAAAAATTCATTTATTCAAAAAATCTTATAAAAAGGGCTTTTACAAGTTCATTTTCATTGTTTGGCTTTGGAGTAAAAAGTAAGAGCTTTTGGTAAGAAAACTTCCTGTGAAGATTGCAGAAAATCTAACCGCTAGAATCGAGAACTGTCCTCTCCAGGTAATCCACATCATCCCTGACTTGCATTTCATCAGTTTCATTTTCATTTTTAGGCCTTTAAAATTCATTTTTTGAGGAAAATTATGGTTAAAAATCACTCGTAGTGGTTGCGCAGGCGTAGCATGTATACCCTGCGAACCCCGACTTTTTCATACAAACGAAAGAGTCGAGGTCCGCACTTGCCCTTAAGGACGAGTGCGAACCTACGCATTGTCACTAACACAGCGGGTGCGGACCCCGTGAAACGCGTTTTGAAACCCTATAATTTCTCATTACTTCCAAATATTTTGAAATCACAAAATTCTAAAGCACCTATTTTACAATGTAGATAGACAAGATGCTTATTTGGCGGGAAAGAGAACACGAAGATGTCGATCAAGCCGCATTACTCCATCCACCTTCATTATAGGCTTTAAGAGTATGCAGACTACTGAAATTTTGGGCCATACCTGGCATGAGGGCATAGGTAGAATTTCTACAATGGCTGGTAGATAGGTGGAGCACGCAGGACTAGTGTTTCATCATTGGAGGACACCAGCTCGAAATCGAGCTAGAGGACATTTATTTTCTGACTAGTTTCCCGAAGAGAGGAGAAGGATTATCTATATTTAGATCTAGGCTAGGTGGCCAATCTGTCACTAGTCTTCGACTAGAATTTTGTAACGTCCAAACTGCGGACAAACGGATAGATGTTAAGACCATCACCCATCCTGAACTTAAAGTGATCGCATTTATGGTCACCATACTGTGTGGAAGTGTAGCATTGCATTTAGCTACCGGTTCTCAGATGCGCATGGCAGTAGACAGCTTTCGAGGCACCATCTTCAACTGGTGTGATGCTGTGTTGGCCAATGTGAAAGGCCAATTGACTAGGGCAAAGAATGGACAACTAAAGAACTTTGGATATGGTTACTTAGTTGTGAGCTTTGCCCTAGAGAGGGTACCTATGTTGGTTCCACAACAACTTACCATTGAGGCTGGACTTCCCCGACATTCCAGGATTATGCACTGGGTTGCAGTCATGGCCCGCCATCCTGAGGAGGGCACTGAGATTGTTCGATTCTCACCTGAGTATTTTCACTAGTTGGGAAACCAACTTTTCATGATATAGGACTTTCCATATGCTGGGATGGATTATCGTGGTGATCCAGACATGGCTCTTCCACCAGGAGAGCAATGGGATGATACAGGTAAAATTGTTTTCAACATTTTCTAAATTATATATATATTTTTTTGTTTTTTAAATCGTCCAAAAACTGATAGTAAAAAGTTTTAAATGCAGATGTAGGTCCACGGTGACCAGCTGCTCTCCTGCCCTATGAGAGAAGACACCCAGCTGCTGCAGCACCGGCCCCACAGGACCAATCAACAAAGACCTTGGCCGAATTAGAGAGTCATCTAGAGCGCTTAACATTAGATATTCTAGAGACTAGCATAGATGATATTCCTCTTAGGCTTCAGCGCTATGTTATTGGGGTCCCAGGACCTTTTATGAGGTTCCTTTGTAGGATAGCCCGAGCAGTGGTTTCTTATCGTGATCATCATCAGGGATAGGATGATCGCCATTGTAAAATTCATATGACATTTATATCTTTTTGTGCTATCATTTTTGCCGATCATAAGGTGTTTTTCAACCTATGATCAAAGACGATGTATATTTTGACACACTTCTATGCTATGATATATTGCTATTACTGGTGATCTTGTATAACATGTTTATGGGATGCTTTTAAATTTGCTGTCTTGATTATTGCAAATGTCTATTTATCATTTGAGAAGCAACTGCATCTACTAATGTGTTTAAATATCTTGGAATATGTTGATATTCAATGTAGTCAAATTCACGTTCCAAGAGACGAACTCTCAAAAATAATCTTAATAATATTGGATTTTGAATGGCATAAACCTTGTTAAGCTGTAATACAACGAGTTCAGAATCTAACCTTACAATCAAACTCTGAATCCCAAATGAGATGGATTCAGATAATAACTCAATCACTACACAATAATTTGCAATGTTATTCGTTGTTTGACCAAGGCTTACCCCATGCATAGATACTAACTCATTAGAGGGTGAATAGATAACACAAGCTGCGGAAGAAATATTCCATGTACTACAACAGGCACCATCAGCAAAACCAATGTATGTTTGAGAAGACGTTGACATCTGCAATATCAAGAGTAAAACCAAGATAAGCAGGAATAACGACAAAACACTCTCTAAACTAGGCACACTTTCTCATCTAAAACACACCAACCAGAAAGAAATCTATTCTAACCAGAATCTCCACACCAAACTTTAAGCATAATATCTTTTCAGGTAAAGCCCAATTCTGGGTTTACCTAAAGAGACACCGTCAAAATCTACTAATTCATAGGCCCCTTTAGCCAGCTTTTGCTTAACAACAAAAGGACCATGCCACATGGGTACGAATTTTCCAGCCACTAGCTTATCATTAGCTTGATCATATAATAAAACTAGGTCCCCTTCCGAAAAATTACGAGGTGTAACATTTCGATCATACTAAGCTTTTATCCTTTTTGCATGAGTCTTGATTGCTAAAGCAACATCACGTCGATTCTCATCTAATTGAGCTAAGTACAACAAATGTTTTTCCTCTTCGGAAGTGGCAGGAAGTAATTCTATGGCTATTTGCAATGACGAAATTTCGCATTCAATGGGTAACACGGCTTCCAACCCGTAAACAAGTTGAAAAAGAGTGAACCCTGTTGATGTTTTGACTGAGGTTCGATACACCCAAAGCGCTGAAAATAACATGTTATGCCAATTCGACCGATGAATACCAATGATTCGTCAATCATGGTGACTAGAATTTTGTTGATTGCCTCAACCAAACCATTAGCCTTTGGGTAATATGGAGTAGAGCTATTGTGACACAGGCCAAGTTGATCTGCTAGCTCTTTCATCATGATGTTTCGGAAATGGCTCCCATGATCAGTGATAATCGCTTAAGGAACACCGAATCTAGCAATTATATGATTGAAAATGAAAAATAGCAGCAGTTTTTCCATCTGTCGAAAATGTAGGCATCGCCTCGGCCCACTTGGTAAAATAATCTACCGCAAGGATGATATACGCATGCCCCCCAACCGAGTGAGGGTTACATGTAATAAAATCAATACCCCATTTTGCGAAAGGACCAACGACAATTATAGGGTGAAGAGGAGCAGGAGGAGCACGCATCTTTCGATCAAAAATTTGGCAATTGTGGCATTTCTGGACTGCATTGATACAATCTTTAAATAAGGATGGCCAGAAATAACCAGCGCGCAATATCTTTTGGGCTATGCATACCCAGACATATGACCACCACACGCTCTAGAGTGACAGTCATTTAGAACCTTTTCAGGTTCCTCATGAGTTAAACAACGACGAAAAACAGAATCCACCCCATGATGATAGAGTGTATCTCCAATAATTTTGTATGGTTGGGATTGGAAACGGATTTTCTTTCGTTGAGATTGTGAAATTTCAGGCCGAAAAGATTGGGTTTGAAGATAGACAATTATATCCCCATACCATGGATCAAGAGTACTAATAATAAACAAAGATTCATCCACAAGGGATTCTTCTGCCACAATTTTGGTATCAGTACGAGGGAAGTCACACATCAACTCCGCGAAAACCAAAGACTTCTTTGACTTGGATTTTTCGAATTCCAGGTCAAACTCCTACAGGATAACAATCCATTTGGAATACTTGCCCCCTAGCAATTGTTTAGTCAAAATATACGTCATATGGTTACAGTCATAAAGTACTGTGGTTTTGCGTAGTAGAATGTAATGACGAAAACGCTGGATAGCTTGAACGGCTACCAAAGCTAATTTCTCCACATGCGAATACTTAAGCTCAGTCGGATTCAAAGTTCGACTAAGATAGTAAATCACATGCTCAATATTGAATTCATATTCCTGAACTAAAACCATTCCAATGGTGGAATGAGAAGCGGCGAGGTACAAAAAGTAATCCTAGTTGTAGTTGGGAGGATGCAATAACGGTGCATGGGTCAACGCATGTTTAAGTGCATCAAAAGATTTTTGAGCTATCTCATCCCAAAAGAATGGAGTGTTTTGTTTCAACGACCTGGTAAAACCTTTTGTTATCTCGGCATAGTTAGGAATGAATCGACGTAAAAAGTTTGCTTTCCCTTGCAAACTTTGGAGTTGGCGAAGAATCGAAGGCGGAGGTAATTTAACAATGGCTTCAACCTTCGAGGGATCGACACGAATGCCGGTTTTTGAAACAACAAATCCCAGTAAGTGACCCGTTTCTATACAAAATACACAATTGTGTGGATTCAACCTAATTCAATAATGTCTACATCTCATAAAGATGGCTCGTAAATGAGTGAGATGACCGGCTCTACGTAATTAATGAGCAGGTAAATCATCAAGATAAGGTTGCACAATGTGCTTGATGTCGTGAAATGCGTAAGACATAGCCCTTTGAAAAGTTGCTCCAGCGTTCTTCAACCCAAAAGGTAATTTGCAATAAGCAAAGGTCCCCCATGGACAAATGAAATCTGTTTTTGGTTGATCAACAGGGTGTATGTTAATTTTATTGTAACCGGAAAATCCATCCATAAAGGAGAACATTTCGCTGTCGGCACAATCATCAATTATTTGATCAATATAGGGAGTTGGATAATTGTCCTTTGGACAGGTTCGATTAATATCCCTATAATCAATACATATTTGTATCGTTCCTTGCTTTTTGTTAACAGGAACAATATTCAATACCAAATCCATTAAAAGGATCGGATATATAAAACCTGCTTTAAATAATTTCTCAACTTCAGCTTTAATAGTAGCAGTTTTTCGTGGGTGAATCTGATGCAAACGTTGCCGGACGGGTTTAGCATCCAGGTAAGTTTTGATTTCATGGATAGCAATTGATGGATCAATTCCTGGAATTTCTTCGTATGACCAGGAAAACACATCATGGAATTCTTGAAATAGGGCTTTATAAGTTTGGATTTCCTTGTCCATACAAGAAGCACCTATATGAATGTTTTCAATAACTCCGAGCTTCACTAAAATGTAAATAAGAATGGTTCGAGAAATGTTTCCCAAATTCAACTCAGAATCAGAATGTTTCAATGGATTCTGTGGTTCCTTGACATAATCAATGGTAAAAATAGAAAAGAAATAATTTTCAAAATGAAAAAATGAAGATCGATGATGAAGATCTTCCCATGGTAAATCATCAACAGATAAAATCTCATGAATCTGTTCATCAGTATGAATAGTTTCAAAAAAGGTTGTTGAATTTGAGGTTGAGATTGAAAGTGATTCCTCATTGACCACATTCATTGGATCGATTTCGGTTGAACTAGAGTCAGAAAATGATTGTACCACGTGATATGCAACTTCAAATGGACTCAAGGGCATGGCATCACCAAATGAATCCACCTCAGAATTGGAAGGAACGATCCAAGGATCATCAAGAACAATAGTGTCTGATGAAATCATATGAATGGTTGCAAAAGGAGGCGATACGTTTGGAGGAGGAAAGGAAAAAGTTCCTAGTAAACCAGAATCTTTAACTAATCCCACCCCAACATCCTTGTAAGGGATAGTTGTTTTACTGACATGTTGAATACTGTCAAAAGAGGTTGGGTCGGATGAAAAGTAAGTCAAGTGATCTATTGTAACGATCTTTCCATTATAAGGGAACTTTATGAGTCGAAAGACCAATGAAACAACAACAGTCATCGCGTAAGACCAACTGCGACCCAAGAGAAGGTTGTAATCTAGAGGGGCATCAACCACCTCCATGTCTAGATTAACAGTTTTGCCTTCTACCCCTATAGGTAAATCCTGCAGAATGCCATAAGGATGAAACCCTCAGCCATCAAAAGCCTTCAAAATTGTCAGGGATTGGTTAAGTGTTGGAGAACCAAGTGATTTCCAACACGAAATCGACATAATACACATTGAAGCTCCCTCATCAATCACAATCTAAAAGCAAGGCCTGTTTTTGACTAACACTGGGATCTGGAAAGCCATTTGATGAGGTAAATGAGGTGTACTATTTTATAAATCGAAGATTATAAGGTTGGAATCTTGGACATCAACAACTCCTATAGCAGACAAAAGCAATTTACGGTGTGCTGGACATGATTGCAACACTTCCAAAGCCGGCATTGCTGAAGGAGATATAGCTAAATCTTCAACAATGTTATAGTTTTGAGTAGCTCTCGCATGTGGATTGAAAGCTAACTTCTAAAGTATACCTTTAGCAGGCAGTTTGATTACTAAGTCTAGATTAGGTTTCTCGATCTGTAGCAGATCAGAACCAAGAGGAGTTGAAGTTGATGGGTTTGAACTAGAAGATTCCGGTTCCTTACCACTAACAGGATTCTTACTTCCATAATCTTGCGATCGCATCGCAATCCTGACATGGGACATCATCATAATTGGTTCTTCTGAGGAATTTGAGGAAGAACCTATCATCTTACTATCTTGAGTGGGAAAAGGATCCTTCAAGACAATAGGCATTTGAGAACCTTTAACGATTTTTGAAACCTCAGCTCGATGTGGACAATCTCTTGTAAAGTGCTCCTCGTCACAGATGAGACAAGGATAGCGAGGTTTACGTTTCTCGTCAGTAGATTCAGTTTTTTCTGGTTTCTCTTTTGTGTTTTGTTTATTTTTCTTCTTCCCTTTCTTTTTACCACCGGATTTGGATTTGGCCGTAGAAGATTCTACAACATGAATATTAGCAAGAACTTCAGCAGAAGCTTCTCCTGTCGGGGAATTTGGTAAAGTTATAATAGGATAATAATTCTTTGCAGATTTCTTCTTACTTTTGGTGTTAATTGTACCAATCATACCATCAGCGGCATGAGACCCTGAAGGAGTTGTAGTGATTTGATTTTGCTTGGGAAGATCGGGGATTTTTTTGTATAAAGTACCCGACTGCGTATAAACTAAGTCAAAGTACTGAGCTTGAGCAATTACTTGCTCCTCAGTAACAACTCCTGCCTTAGCTACATCCTCAGTGATTTTTGGTAATAAGGATTTAAGAAACCATTCTGCCAAAATTTGATCCGAGATATAAACTTTCACTAAACGTCGTCGACATCGCCATTCATGAATATGGTCTGAAATATATGTAGACATTGACTGTTTTAATGAAGTTAATAATTTCGTGCCATTGTCATATCTGACACGCAACTAAAAATGAGTTAAGAATGAAGTAGCTAACTGACTAAAATTATAAAAAGAGCTTCATGGCAACTCAATGTACCACTTAGCTGTGAGACCAATCAGAGTGCTTTGAAAAAGCCTTAAATGAATTGAATCATCTATAATGGAATTTGATGCACACCAGAGGTGATAGGTCATCACATGGTTTGACGGATCCTCTCCAGGTTTTCCTTCAAACTTGGGAATATCACTGGGCAACTTATTAGGCATTGGCGGCCAGTACGGAAGATAATTAATTGGATCGTTCGTAAGGCGCGACATGTCGGGTAAATCCAAAGTTGCGATGAACGGTAACTGATGGTTAGGATCTCGAAAACTTTGGGACACAAGACCAGCTCCAGGAGGAGGATACCTAGGATAACATGGAATTGGATTCGCATTCGGAATATTATATCCTCTCAGAAAACTAGGATGAACTGCACCAAACTGGGGTGGTTGAGGTTGAGGTTGTTGATATGTTTACCTAGGGTACGGTTGATACTAAGAAACTTGGGTTTGCACAACAGGACCATATTGATACTGTCCCTGGTACATTTGATAAGTAAATTGAGGTTGACTTGTGATAATCGTACTTGGACCAGGTTGTCCTACAGGCATCTGAACCGAAGTCTGGATTGCAGGTCCAGACTGGGGTACAGAGGTCTGAGGAGTTGATACAGGAATAGAAGAAACCAGAGTCGTCGATACTCCAGAAGTAGGTGGGGTAGATTTAACAGAAGCTGCAGTAGTTGCAGCAGTTGATTGAGGCAAAGTTCGAGGCGAACTAGGCTCGGGCTAATGAACTACACCAGGTGCAGAGGTTTGGATAGTAGATTGGACGTGTTGCTGGGTTGAATCAGAAACCATGGGTTGTCTAGGTTGAGATGACAACTGCACATTGGGTTGCAAAGTCTGTTAAGTTTGAGATGGATCCCACACCATATTCATTCCAGGGTAAGGGCCCATAACAGGTTGAGCTTATTGAGGACCATAACTAGGTTGAGTGTAGGATTGATAATTTCCAGTTCCTTGAACAAAAGATTGACTAGAAAGTGGTTGGAAACCTTGAGATTGGTACTAACCTTAAGGTTGAAAACCTTGAGGCGAGTACTGATACTGGGTTGACCTTGAGGTATATATTGATACTGGGGTTGACCTTGAGGCACATACAGAGTCTGATGTTGACTTTGAGGCATATATTGAGTCTGGGGTTGACCTTGAGGCATGTACTGACCCTGAGGTATGTACTGACCTTGAGGTTGCCCCCCAGGCAGAATTTGACTGCCTTGAGGTTGCCCCCCAGGCAGTATTTGACTGCCATGAGGTTACCCCCCAGGCGAGAATGGATTACCTTAAGGTTGCCCCCTAGGCGGATTCTGACTACCTTGAGGTTGCGGATTTGGAATAGCACCAGACATCATAAGAATTTCTTCTACACTCAATGGTGGAGTTCTATTATCACCAGTTGATACCCCATGTTCGATGGGTTGAGGGGATGCTCTTGAAAAAGTACCAGAAACTGACTGATACCCAGAAGAAACAGAAGGACCGCCATATAAAAATGTTTCCGAATTTTGAGAAAACATGGACGAATGGTTTGACATATTCGAAGGAGGATAATAACCTCTGGCCGTTGGATGAAAAGGAATACAAGGTGGTGAAGCAGCGAGACCCAGATTTTCTAAAAAGTTCGTCAAAGATACGTACCAAGCATCACTTCGAAAAGGACTGTAAAAGATAGATTCATGCTCCCTAAGTTCTATAGTTGGTTGATTTTCAAGGGGAGTTACATCCTCATCCAGAATAATAAGTTCTTCAATAGAAATAAGTCCCGTCGGAAGATTCTGGGTAATGAAACTTCCTACCCTGGGTGAACCAGGAGCACTAGAAACTGGAGAAGCAAATACTGAGGATGGAGTAGCATCAGGTTCAGTTTCAGGTTCAGAAATTTCAGGTTCCTCAACGAGTTCACCAATAGAAGAAAAACTACCATTAAGCTCGGAAACTGAAAGCAGTTCAGAAATATACTCTGTTGCTAGAACGTGATAATCAGGATGAATAACCAAAGATGATTCTCTGGCCTCTGGTGACCCAACTCTACTTTCACTAGGTGTGACAAGAGCTTGTAGCCCTTCAAGCTGACTTAGCGTATATTCGGGAGGCTTCCCCTGGAGTCTACGGGATTGTCTCGGTAGTTCAACCACGATTAATTAATTAATTACTTCACGCGAAAACAAAGAAAATCTCAAGAAAACCACCTAAATTCTCTAAAGAACCAAACAATTGAATCACACACCTAACAATATAAGAGTTCAAACCACACACAAGCAATATTTTTCCATACTGAAAACACTAGTTGGTGATGAAATCCAACCTCGCAGAATTCAATAAAGAATGGCAATTGGAACAGTTACCCCGACAACCTGCTTAATGAAACAGACTGGTACAAGTTTCTCCACAAAACCGTCTCAAGTGAAGATAACCCCCCAGAGAGTCTAAGTGAGTCTAGTCGACGTTTGTTCCAGGTACGGTGGGATCTTCCCTCCACCATCACCTCAGGAAGAATCCTAAAGATTATAACCACTAAGGTTACCAATAGAAACAAATATACCTGGGGGAACAGTCTACGATCCGATACGCACGCAAGGGCAGAGTAACAAGCTCAATCCCCTTGAAGGCTCCTTGACATAATCTAAGGTTTACCAAGAAGTGACCCCGGGCTCCTCGACAATGGTCAATCCGAGGTTTACCATTTTTAATACGTAAATATCTTCTATCATTCCCAATGAGGAAGGATTGATTACCTCACTGGTTCAGATATGATCTTGTGCTTCTCCTTTAAGAGGAGCTTTCCCATAGCATAGATGTAACAATTGGATTTTCTTCCTACCGCAAGATCGACTACTGGTTTGTTTTAACTATCTTGGAGAGTTAATTACTCCCTACTCCAAGATACTAGCCTAAGCTATGTTGGTGAATAATAGCCCTAAAAATAAAAAGATTGCTAGATGAATTTTAATTGAGCATTAATTTTATTGGTTGTTTCTTAAGTCAAAAGGTATGGAGATGAAACTTTGTGGTGTGAAGACTCCACTCAAAAACGCTAAAAAATGCACCTAAGATGATCAATTCTTTTCCTTTTCAATGAATCTCTAGCTAAAGGAAGAGTTGAGAATGCAATTCTTGAAAACAAAACTTTCCTTTAACATAAAAATGAAAAGAAAAACTTTTGCTTGTTTTTGTCTTTTTCAAAACACTCAAACGAAGCTACTAATTATGCTCATGAAATAAATCCCTTTTCATTTCGAAACTCAAAACTAGAAATACAATTTTTCAAAAGAGAAACTAAAATTTCAAGACATCACACTCAAAACTATGAAAAATCGAATCTTGAGATCTAACTTCTTAAAACTAATCGAAATAAAAGCTTCAAATGTTTTTTGAGGATGTTTTCCTTTAGTTATTCAACAAACTAAGGATCAATTCGTGCAGCAAGACAAATCAACCAAAAACATCCAGCTATGTTTTTATAACAAATGAAATTCACAACTTGACCAAGTTCATTCAAAGTTTTAAAGAGAAACAAAATTGATTTCTCACCAAAGGAAGATCTCACTAACCAGTTAGACTTATCAAGAAGACAAAATATTCCAGGGTGATCTAAGGTCTCTTAGGCTTCTAAGCTTCAAGTCACTACAAAGACTGAGTGAAGACCAAACCAAGCATGCAAAAACTTCTAGAAATTCATTCAAAACACAACACCAAGGGAAGAGGATAAAAGTAACAAAAAATATCTAAACTAAACTGGATGAAAAGATTTCAAGATTTTCAAAAATGTTGACAGGGTCCGCAGGCCCCAGTAAAACCAGGTGCGGTACCGCTCTGTGTAGTAAAGTAACAGTGCGGTCAGGTCCGCACTGTAACTTAAACAAAATGTGCGGTCCTTGTAAAATTTTTATAAAAAGTAAAAATCAATCCAATACTGACAAACTACCCAATCCCACACACATCAAGTAAAAACCAGAAACAAAAAATCAAGTTTCTCAAATCAAAGCTCAAGGAAAATTAAACAATCAAATCACGTCCCTAGTGGAGTTGCCAATTTGTTAAGCGGATAAATTGTTCTTGCGGACAAGACCAATCTTCCTAGTATCAATTGATATCTAGCAACAATCAGGACAAGCAAATCTATTTTTCTCTAAACATATTTCGATTCATTAATACAAACTAAGAGGTGTTTTAGACCCTACCTAAAGTCCAATGCTAGTTTGTGGCAGCCTTGTTCCAACAACTTCAAAGAGTATCCTTTTATTAACTTTGAGAGAGAAGAACTTTACAACCTTGGTGCCTTGATGCTGTATAAGCTCTTCCCAGGGTCCAGGCAGGGAATCTCCTCTACTTTGACAAGCCTCACTCTTTCCCAAATGAGATCAAAAGGTATGTGATATTTCCTCTCAAAAGCTCAATTAGGAAGACTAAGTTCCAGTAGCATTTACCCTAAAAAATATTCAGCTTTTAACCTTTCAAGTAACCAGCCCAAAGGTTCATTTTATAGTGCAAGGGAAGGAGGTTACAGGTCCACCATTGAAGGGATAGAGTCCTCCTTCAAGGGAATAAGCTCCTCACATCAAGGGGTTAGCTCCTTAAGGAATGGGATGCATGCACCCTCAAGGAGCGAACTT
>APFE030637668.1:332931-344239 GCA_000404065.3 Pinus taeda
GCCTCCGGATGCAATACCAAATGCCCCTCGTCATCCATGGGTGGTAGCTCATCTGTCACTATCACCTGCTGCCCCAATGCCTTTTTCAGGCATGATACATGGAAAATGTTATGAATATTGCTGCCTTGGGGCAGTTCCAACTCATATGCAACCTGTCCAACCCTGTGTATCACCCTGTACGACCCATAAAATCGGGGCTTAAGCTTCTCAACTCCCTTCTGCTTTAGTGATGACTGTCGGTGTAACCGTAGGTAAACCATGTCCCCTACCTCGAACTGTCTCTCCACCCAACCCTTGTCGGCATACAACTTTTGCTGGTTCTGTGTTGTAGCCATGTTATCCTTGAGAGCTCGGAGAATATCGTGACTCTCTTAGATCCATATCTTGGCTCTGGGAGCCTTGCTATCACCAAACATCACGTCAGCAAAAGATAAAGGATGATACCCATATAAAGCATAGAATGGTGACATACAAATGGACATGTGATGTGAAGTGTTGTAGCAGTACTCCCCTAGATGCAACCCCCTCAACCATGCTCACTGTTGCCCACTGACATAGTTACGCAAGTAGCCCTCTAGCCACTTGTTAACTATCTCTGTCTGCCCATTCGTCTGTGGGTGATAACTGCTACTTGGTGTCAACTCTGTCCCCACCAACCAGAAAAGCTCCTGCCAAAACCCACCCATGAAATGGTTGTCCCTATCACTGACGATGGTCTTAGGAAGACCATGTAGCCTGAAGATCTCTCTAAAGAATAGCTCAGCCACCTGTGTTGCTGTATAGTGTATGGATATGGCAAAAAAGTGTGCGTACTTTGTCAATCTGTCAACGATGACAAAGATGTAATCATTGCTCTGTACCATGGGCAACCCTGTGATGAAGTCCATCGAAATACTCTCCCATTTCCACTCCGGAATGGGAAGAGGCTGCAATAATCCCGCGGGATCGCTCATCTCTCCCTTGTTCCTCTAGCAAACATCGCACTCCTAGATGTGTTGAAGTACATCCTCCTTGAGGCCCTTCCATGAGAACCTCTCCCTAATGGCCCTGTAGGTTTTGGTAAACCCCTAATGTCCTGCCAATAGTGAATCGTGTGATGCCTAGAGTATCTTCTTCTTGAGCTGAGACCCCTTAGTCAAGAAGATCCGGTCCCTGTAATAGATGATCTCATCAACCACTCTATACTTGTCATCTGCCACCTACCCATCCAGAACCTCACATGCAAACCTGTCCTTGGAGTACTATACTAAGCGTCGAGCCCTCCAATCTCTATCCAAGCTCATAAGAGACAACGCAGCTGGTCTATGTGAAAGGGCATCTGCTACCACGTTGTTCTTACCCTTGACATACTCAATGTCAAAGTCATATGCTTGGATCTTTCTAATCCACTTCTGCTGCCTCTCCTGTAGCTACTTCTGCTCCAAAAAGAACTTGAGGTTGGTGTGATCAGTCCTCACCCTAAACCTGTTACCCACCAAATACTGTCGGTACTTAGCCAATGCATGCATGATGGCCGACATATCCTTGTCATATATAGAATACAACCTCTCATGCGGAAGGAGCTTCCGAATCTCAAAGGATATAGGTTGACCTCCCTACATCAATACTACACCGATCCCCTCTCCCGACACAACACACTCCAAAACAAAAGGTAGCATAAAATCTAGCAACGCAAGCATTGGGCAGCTACTCACAACCTCCTTGAGCCTATCAAAGGCTCGTTGCACTGTACTCGACCAGCTGAAAGCCCCCTTCCTCATCAAATCTGTCAGGGGTGCAGCAAGCTGTGAGAAACCTTTGATGAACTTCCGTAGTAATTACAAATTCCAATGAATCCTCGAAGTTCCATCACGTTTCTCAGCTCTGGCCATTCTCTGATGACCCTGATCTTCTCCTCGTGGACCCTCACTTCATCCACCCCTATGATGTGTCCCAGATACAACATCTTCGTCAACCCAAACTCACACTTGGAGAGTTTGGCATAGAACTGCTGCTCCTGTAAGATACGCAATACTGTCCCAATGTGCTGGAGATGCTCCTCCCAAGTCCTACTGTAAATGAGAATATCATCGAAGAATACCAACGCAAACTTCCTCAAGTGACTACGGAAGATGTGATTCATGCAGGACTGAAATGTAGCGGGGGCGTTGGTTAGCCCAAAAGGCATCACCGAGAACTCAAAGTGCCCATAGTGACACCTGAAGGTGGTCTTGGGAATGTCCTACTCCCTCACACGAATCTGATGGTACCCAGATCTCAAATCAATCTTTGAGAAGTAACGTGCCCCTCTCAACTCGTCCATCAACTCATTGATCCTGGGTATGGGGTACTTGTTCTTCAGGGTCTTCTTGTTCAGGGCCCTGTAGTCAATGCACATCCTCAATGTACCATCCTTCTTCTTCACTAACACCATAGAAGAATCAAAAGGACTCGTGCTCGATTGGATATGCCCAAGAGCTAGCAACTCGTGGATAGCCTGCTCAATCTCATCCCAATAGGCCTTGGGGTGCCTATAGGGGGTGGTAATCATGGCCTATATGCCCTAATTAAGCTCGATGGTGTGCTCAAACCCCTGATCTGGTGGCTGTCCTGGTGGAATCTCCCCAAACACTATGGCATACCAATCAAGGATAGACAGTATCTCTGGGTGTACTGTCTGCCTTGTAGTCCCTACCTCTAATGCACGCAGCTCCACTGCCCACTCTATGTCTCCCTTTTGGAAGACTGCCTTCGTCCGATGAGCCGAAACAGTCTGAGGCAGATATGTGTGTTGTCCCCGTATCTTCTCATGCCTCCCTGTCTTCTCATTATCCCACTCCATCTCCAGGGTCTTCCAATCTGTCGTGACCTTCCCTAGAGTGATAAGCCACTGAACACCCAGTATCATGTTGGTGTCTGGAATATCGACCATGAAAAAGTGGTTAGTCAATGTGTAGGTGCCCATCGTCACTGAAAGCTCTAGAACATAATAAGCACACGTAATGGTCTGATCTCATGGGACCAAGACTAAAAACCCATCGAAGCTCTCTGCCTATATACCTCTTCGCTCAACCATCTGGGCATCAATGAAGTTGTGGGTCACCCCACTATCAACCAAAATTGATACTCTCTAGCCACGTACTGTCCCTTGTACGCATAGCATCAGATACTTGGGAACTCCTCGCAATGCTACAAGGGCCCCTTCGGTGGGTGCAAAAGATGCACCACCTGCTGCTGGTGATCGTGGTGGCAAAGGACCTTGCACGACATGGCTATCTCCTGCCTCCACATCATCCTTGTCATCCTCCTCTCCACTGCTCTCGGAGAAGACCTCAATAAAATGTGCTTTACAAGCAACACATCTATGTCCTAGTGGCCATGGCTCCTGACAAGTGAAGCACAATCGCTTCTTCTTCATCTCCCTCTTGGCATCATTGTCAAGTTGTACTCATCCTGGATTCCCTTTGGAGGTGGAATCCTCACATCCTTCCCCTTATACTGGAAAGTCTGTCTCTGGGGGTAAGGTGTCCGAGTCTTGGGTAAGACATCTTGTAAGTCTCGGGTCCTGCTGATAGTGTCCTAGAGTGTGGCTGGTCTAGTGGATCGGACTACACCCTGAAGTGGCTTTGCTAAACCCTCAACATACATATAGGCCCTTCGTGCCGTGGATAGGTCTGGCACCATCACAGAGACCCTCAAGAAATCTGCAATGTAGGTCTCTAGGCTCCCTGTCTGTTTGAGCCTTGTCAGCTCAACAAAATGTTGCTTTGGATCCCTCTGATCAAATTAATCCATCAGTCTCCTGGTAAACTTGGCATATGTCGTCACTATGGAGTTCCCTAGTGTAACCATCCCATGAAACCACCAATCCTAGGCCTCACCATCCAAATGAAATGTTGCCACCTTGATGGCCTCTGTCTCCAAAATCTGGTTAAGCTGGAAATGAATGTCCAGCTTCTCCACCGAAGACTTTGTCGAACTGTTTGATGAACCATCAAATGTAGGCAAGTGGAATCTACTCATTTCACGGTGGGTGTCACCATCATGGTAATGTCGGTACCCTCTGTGATGGTCGCGGGGTCTACTATCCCGCTGGAGCTGAGAAAAATCTCTGAATGAGAGGGCTTCCCTGAACTCCTGCCCATAGGCCTGGTACTCTGCAAAATAATCACCCATATGTCCGGGCTCTGCCTCCTGCTGGGCTACGGTCCCCGTGTTGGCTCCTAAGAAAGTGGGCATGGTAGAGCATGTAGGGGCATCTAAGGCCACCTGCTGCACAGTATCACGCTACTTTGGTAAATGGCGGGATGTGCCTGATCCCTCACCAACCTGAAAAACCCATGGGCTCTCACGCTGTCTAGCCTCTTCTGCCATGAATCGCTGCCCCATCACCTCAATCTACCTCGACAAATCCTGCACGGACTTGAGGAGCATATCTGCAAATCTCTTCCCATCATCATCTTCCATCAGATCCTCCTGCTCTGCATCCACCACAGGCTCCTCCTATTCTGCGTCCACCACTGGAACACAGTCTCCCTCTCCATAAGTGTTCTCCAACCTATGCCTAGTGTCTCTGTATCTCTGACCTCTACAACAGATATAGGGTTTTTCTCCCAGTGTCATAGATTTCTAGCTCCACAGGCTGAGCCAGATCTATGCTCTGATACCACTGTAATATCCCTAACCCAGTATATTCCTCAAACCCCAGCAAAATCTCAACCAAGAAAATGCACAAGTTGTATAGTAGCCAAGAAAATCACAGAGATATAATAGTAGTGCAGCAACAATAATGAACATATGAAATATAAACAGATACACACGAAATGCAGCGATGCTAATCCATTTTATTATACTGAGTAAAGGAATGAGTACATAGGTGATCAGAAGGAAAACACCTCAACTTGCACAAGGCAAGTGAAGAAATACACTCAGAATAACAAAGGAATGACCTCACACTGATCTGTGTCCCAACTGCTGAAAATTGAATGAGTATTTGGGGTTTCTCCCCTCCTTAGAAAAGGCTGAAACTCTACAATCAACTCTACTAAAAAAACCCAGAAAAACCCAAAAAGCTTTTCTGAAATGGCCGACCCCTGAAAATCACCCCCTTGGTGTTCTGTGCAGTTCCTCAAAGACGCTAATGAAACTGCTGCTGTAATGCTGATGAAACTACTGCTGGAATACCAATGGAAATACCTTGCCCGAGTAGGCACTTGAAGTCCCCTAGGGCTAAGGGTGAGATCTCCGAATGAAGACACTCAATGCACTAAACAGTGTTGCAAACTAGCTAAATAGTTAGCATGCTCTAAGTCGAAATGACTATCACAAATGCTCATGACCAGAATGATCTAAAATGAGGGGGCTCCTCTCTATTTTGTAGCCTCTGCCTCTCACAATCCCTAGGCTCACCTCCTCCTTCGTGATTCCCCTCTTGCCATGTGTTCTTCCCTTCTGCGTATTCCCTCCATGTGTCTGTGTGGGCCCCATTTCTGCGTCCCTCTTTGGCCCCTTTGGCTCCTCCTTAAGTCACAACGTTGTACTACTAGGACATGACGTTTTATTCTTAAAGTGAGTTATATCCCCTGTCCTCACATTTTTTTTTTAATAAATAACTATAGAAGGCAAAAATTGGGCAAAATCGAATATTCCAATTAGCCATGGCTAATTAGGAATATTACATTGGGAACTGAACAAGATCATGGTCCGTAACAGGTACCCAATCCCGCGGACTGATAACCTCCTGGACCAACTAAAGGGGGGAAAATATTTTAGCAAGATTGATTTGAAGTCAGGATATCACCAGGTACCAATCAAACTCTCTTATGTGTAGAAGACTGCCTTCAAAGCCAAGGAGGGCCTTTTCGAATGGTTGGTTATGCCTTTTTGGATTGACGAATGCTCTTGCAACCTTCATGAGGTTAATGGATGACATCTTGCAGCCATTCAACAACTCATTTGTAGTGGTGTATACTTGGATGACATCCTGATCTTCAGCCAGAGTTGGGAAGAGCACCTCCACCACATCTGACAGGTTCTCCAAACACTGCGGCAACACAAGCTATGTGCCAATTTGGAGAAATGAACTTTTGGCATGACCCAGGTTCAGTATCTGGGATACATTATTAATGAACAAGGGGTGCATGTGGATCCAACCAAGATCCAAATCATTCAAGATTGGCCATCTTCAACCACTTTGACAGAGCTCTACAACTTTCTAGGTCTTGCCAACTTCTAACCAGAGGTTCATGTTGGGTTTTTCTCATATCACTTGGCCCTTGAGTCAAGTCACCAAGGGAGGAGCGAAAGCAAAATTCTTTTGGTCTGAATCTCAATAGAAGGCATTCACAGAGTTGAAATATCACCTTTGCACAACACCAATGCTCGCGTTACCAGATTTGCAACAACCATTTGAGGTCGAGACAGATGCCTCTGACTATGCTATTGGGTCAGCCCTTACTCAACACGAGCATCCAATGGCATATCACAGCGAAACAATTTCAGAAACAATCCAGAAGTATCCCACTTATGAAAAAAAGATGTATTCCATTGTGCATGCCTGCCAACAATGGAAGCATTACATTTTGTGGAAGGAAATGGTCATCCACACAAACCACTAACCCCTGTAGTTCATATAGACCCAAGGGAAATTGTAGAATGATCGTGATCAGAAGTGGTCTACATACTTGCAACAATTCCATTTGAATATCAAGTATAAGAAGGAAAGTAACAATAATGTTGCAGATTGCCTCAGTTGACCATCGATCATGGCATTAACCACCGTGCTCAACTCTTGTGGGCACGAGACTTCTAATTCGCCACTTCTCTACAAAAGCGACCCAGAATTTGGCCACACATACCAAACACTCTTGGAGGGTCGGCATGTTCTAGATTTTCACCTCTAGGATGCACTGTTATGCCACCTGGGTCACCTTTATGTTCCTTCAAGCGGGCATGCCAAGATGATTTGGGAAGCACACTTCAGTTGGGTTGTTGAGCATTTCGGGGTCAAGCAAATGGTGGAAGTACTGCAAAAGTGTTTCTATTGGCCGAATCTTTGACAAGATGTTGGGAAGTACATCAGATCATGGACTAGCTGTGCCATTTCCAAATTCACCATCAAGAAGCAAGGCCTCTATACCCCGCTTCCTACCCCTAGTCGACCTTGGGAATCCATCTCCATGGATTACATGTCAAGCCTTCCTTCCACTAAGCATGGAAACGACTGTGTTTTTGTGGTTTTCGACAGGTTCTCGAAGATGGCCATTATGGCAGCCTGCAATAGAATATCACAGCAGAAGCCACTGCTAAACTCTTGTTTGAACGAGTGTGGGTGCACTTTGGGATCCCACAGTCTATCATCTCAGATCGAGACAGTCGGTTCCTTAGTACATTTTGGTCCAGTCTCTGGTCGATGCTGGACACCAAACTCACTAAGTCCACAACCTTCCATCCTCAAACTAATGGCCAGATGAGGTTTGTCACCATGATGATTGTAACATTCTATGCATGTACAACCAAGCATCCAGCACATGGGGCGAGAGCCTCCCCTATGTTCAACAGTTACAACCGAGTCTCACAGCTCGACTGGCCACAGCCCTTTTTCAGGTGGGCTTAGGATTCTAGCCACTATGTCCATTGAGTGGCCATGCCATTTTGTAGCTATTCACACAGATTCAACTCATGTCTAGTTCGAATTTGATAAGGGCAACCAAACTTCATTGAGCACATCCAACATATTCACTAGCAGGTCCATGACATTATGGAGAAATCAAATTCCAAGTACAAGCAGCGACATGATCAACATTGGGTGCCACACAAGTTTTAGGTGGGTGACAAAGTCTGGTTGCATTTGCAAAAGGAACACCTTACGGAGCCTATCGGAAAATGAGACCACTCCGATATGGTCCTTACACCATTACCAAGGTTGTGGAAGACAATGCATTTGAGCTTAGCATTCCCCCATTCTTTGGCCTACACCCAGTGTTCAATGTGGACCGCCTTCGGCCATTTTCCACCATTATTAGACACATTTGACATTGCAGAACAACTCACACCCACAAAATTAAATCCAGATTGCATGGAACATGCTGCAATTGATCGAATCATGGACACACAGATCAAACACACTCACCAACAGAATATCCAACTATATCGAGTTGTCAAAGCAGGCCAACTTCTTCACCTGGGCAAGTGGCTCACCAGGGACCAAGTTCAGCAGAAGTTTCCTCATCTCATGGAGGAACTCAACGCAATGGGGATCATTGCTTCCCAAAGGGGGAGGAATGATCCAGGTGGATATTGGTGGCCACCTTCCAAGTCCACTTGGACCCCCACCATTGTTTCTCTCAACTTTTTCAATTTCCTTAATTGTAGCACAACTTACTATTTTTAGCAATTTTTTGGGTCCTAAACTTCCGGAGCCGTTTTGAGGCCCTAAACGATGTTTTTTTGGGAAAACTGGGAGCAACATGGGTCCACGGATTGATGTTTCTCTTCCCAAAGTTGTATTTATTGGATAGATCTTTCTAACAAGATATTGTGCGCGTCAAACGGAGATCATATGCCAAAGTTATGACCCTGGGAAGTTGATATATGAATTTACCCAAACGGGGTCCACAGTTTGGCATTTTATCTTCTAGGGTTAGGTTTTTGAATGTTTAAGGTTTTCCATTTTTTCTCAACAATAAATAGGCCTTCGAGCCTCATTGTAACACTATTCAAAGGCATGTAGCTGCCACATTTCTTCTCAAAGATAAGCTACCATTGCCCTAGCTGGTTTATTTCCATTTCTGTTTGTAAGCATATTTCAGTATTTTACATTAATGAAATGAAGTATTATTTCCACTACATCTCTATGTTTATGGTTATCTCTATAACTTGTTGTGTTCCTGTTTAAATCCAGATTAAGTGGACACTATGCCAGGCTATGGAGTGTGAACCTGTAACTCCCGCAGCTCTGTTCGGAGAGCCCCCAATACCAACTATTGTTATTCCTCGAACTGTTGGAGGGCCTTGGCAATGAAATCCCTGACCATTTCTTTGATATCATGCAAATCCCCCTTAGTGAGGGTGATTGGGTTGAAGGATTTCTTTGATGCCTTTGTCTTCTTTCATGGCACTACCTGCTCTCACGGTCGCAGCCGCTTGAGTTGGATGGACGTCGTCTACGGGTCCACGCCACCTTGTTCTGTCTCTGTTTTTGCCTCAGTTCCAGGGGAAGGTGAATTGTTACACTAAAATTTGTCACCATGACTATTTGCAGTTAGTATGGCTCCATCAACAGTCATACTATCCTCCTTGGCAAGCCTCATACCTCTGCTCTCCATGTCAAACTTCAAGAAAGAGAGAAAGTCATTAAAAGTATATTTATCTCTGGGTATGCAGTTTCTCTCAACCTTACCTGCGTGTACGCATCCCAAGTTCATAATACCTGCGTACTTGTATGCTCTGTATGTAAAAGGGGTGGGTGCGTACTCCTGTAAAGGTCAAAAGGCGCGAGTTTCATCTTAAAAAAGTTACTTGTGGTCATTTCTAGATCATTCTAGAAGCTTGTTTGACGTGTATTGAGCACCTCCAGATGGTTCATGTATCCCTATGAAAGAGGAACTTATCCCATCAAGAGAGGAACTACCCCATCCAAAGAGGGGCTTATCCCATTGATGATGGACCTGATTAACTTCCTCTAGAGCATTATAAATACAAGCATTGGGCCAGAGGAGGGGAGGTTGAAAGCTGAATATTCCAAAGGGTAGATGCTGCTGGAATTAGGACTTCCTTGTAAAAGCTTGTGAGGAGAGATTCCCGTCCTTTCTTGTTTCATTTGGAAGTGGGTGAGCTTATCAAAGTAAAGGAAAACTCTTGCTGGACCCTGGGAGGAACTTGCACAACACCAAGGCTCAGGTTGTAATGGTTTCTTTTTTTTCCTATTAATACAAATAAGTCCATTCTTCTCAATGATTTGTTGTTAATGAGTTGTTTCATATACTCCTTGGTCTATATGTTGAATATGTTTTATTTTATGGCATATTCAGGTGCTATGTAATCGTTTGATTGTTATTGAATGCAGGTTTCGAAGGAAGGAGGAGCTCATCCGGATCGACAAGGTTGGACTACTACAACAGCGTTGGACTACAGGTAGGATCTAAAACACTTGATTTCTTGTATGGTAAATGCATGTTAAGAGAAGGATTGCTCTTAATTGTCTTGTTTGTCACTAGAAAGTCTTAGGCTTCTAGGGAGGTTGGTTTTGTCCGCAAGATTAACTCTTTCCGCATGACAAATTAAGAGGTTCAATTCAAAGTAACCAGCACAATCCAGGTACGGAGATTGAGCTAATTTATTTTTAGTGGACGTTGATGGTTCTCAAAGTACCCAGTACAATCCATGAGATGTAAGTGAATGAGTCAATGTCGAACATTTCACGGAGTCCTTCGATTGTAAGTCAATGATGAAAACTGACGTTGAAGGTGAGAAACCTGCCATTGATGCATGCAGCCTTCAAGGTACTCATGATTTCTAAGTCAACTCTCTAGATAATGTTCTGATGTCGATACAAAGCGACCCGTCGCAGGCAAGCCCACAACATGAAATCATAGTTCAAGTTGAAGAAATGTTGCTGTAAGGACTGACTCAAGGATGATAGAATGCATGATAGGTATTTTGCAGTTGAATGTTTTGTTTGCAGACCTCTTGAACACATAACGACACAACAGATGGTTTGGTGATGAATGACTCAAAGTTAATACCCGGAACCCGGCTGAAGAATTTCAATGTGGTTTGATCAACTGTGAGGCAAAGAATTTCCCAACCCAAGTGAATGAAAAGTGTCGTGTTCAAGAGTGGTAATAAGGTTTTTTCTGAGACAAAAGGATAACAAATAGGCTCATTCTTCTCTCTTTCCCCCACCATTTCTGGCAAGTACCTCTTTATTTTTTACAAGCTTGAGGAGGATAACATATGCTTGATTATAAGCTCATCCTTCGGATGAGTCCAACTTAGTTTTGATTCGAACCCTAAGAAGGAGTGGTCCGTTCCTGTTTGTAATTGAACAGGTCATTTACTGTGAAATTTTAACGAGTCCAGTATAGGAGAAACTCGGCGTTTTTCATTTTTAGAGAGTCGGAAAAACTTAAGAAGACTCCAGATTGAACTTTTTCGTAAATTTGTGTCTCCCAAGCCCGAAAAAGTATAAAATAATACCTAGGAGAACCGCTTGATCTTGCGAGCGAGGAGTACTTTCATGATTAGTGTCTTTGACCTGAAAAGTAAAAAGCGATCAAGGACACGTCGTTTTATTTCCAGTATCGAATTTGAAACGACAAAAACCCGG
>APFE030637674.1:5243-16853 GCA_000404065.3 Pinus taeda
TTATTCCATGCCACAACGTATAGGAAACATTTTCATGATTATGTTCTAGGAGATTTTGGACAGGTTCGTCTAGGTGATGATAAACTGTGTGAAATCATTGGAATGGGTAAGGTTTTTATAAAATAATAGAATGGAAACTAATGACTATTAAAGGAGGTAAGACAGTTCCAGATCTAAAGAAAAACTAATTTCATTAAGGGAGTTAGGTGGTGAAGGTCGTGTGACTACTTTTACAAATAAACTTTGGAATGTCACTAAAGGAGCCCTGTTAATAAACAAAAGAGAAAAGGTTGGTACATTATATTTATGTAATGCTATTTCTAATTTTGTTAATGTTTTAACTTCCATATGAGCAAATACAACATTATGTCATCATAGGCTCAGGCACATGAGTGAGAATGGGATATAATTTTTTCACTCGAGAAATTTGTTGCTAGGTTTGAAGCATGTCGATTTGGATTTCTATGAGAATTGTGTTTCTGGAAAATAGAAGAGAGTCAGATTTCCGAGAGTTGGGAAATAAAAAAAAAGTGAAAAATTAGAGCTTGTGCTTACATATCTATGGGAACCTTCTCAAGTATCATCTCTCTATGGATCTCACTATTATGTTACTTTTACTGATGATGCAACTAGGAAAACTTAGATTTATTATATTTAGAACAAATCTGATGTATTTGATACTTTCAAGAAATGGAAAGCTTTGGCTAAGAATGAGACATGAAAGAATTTGAAGTGTTTCATATAAGAAAATGGAGGATAACGTTGCAGCAAAGATTTTGATAAGTAATGTTCAAAGCATGGAATTTGCAGAGAGAATATAGTTCGAAGAACACCATAGGAAAATGGTGTGTTAGAAAGGATGAATAGGACAATGATGGAGTGTACAAGGTGCCTGAGATTACATGTAGGATTTCTTTTACAATTTTGGGAAGATGTTATAGATAGTGTTGTCTATATAATAAACAAAGGGCCCTCAAGTTCTTTGGATGGTGGTATTTTAGAAGAGGCATGGATAGATAAAAATGAAAACTACTAATTTTTAAAGACTTTCGGTTGTGAAGCCTATGTCCACATTAATAAAGAAAATAGAAGAAAGCTTAAGGAAAAATCAAAGAAATGTACCTTTATTGGATATGGTGTTAACAATTTTGTTTATCGCTTATATGATTATGAAAAACACAAATCATTAGGAGAAGAGATGTCATATTCAATGGAAATGTCTTGTATAAGGATATTATGTAGGAAAATAAACAGGAAAAAGAAAATGGAGAATACACAATGCTTGATGAGATCACTAAAAAGATAAAGGTGCCTAAAAATCATAATGATCAATATCCACAAGAACAAAAACTATCACAACAACAATAGGCACCTCAAAGACTTGAAAGTGGTATCAGAAGATCTACTAGGATAAGCAGACCCCCTGAATGCTACTGTCCTTCATTATATTATGTATTGTTGACTGATTCTGTTGAACCAAAATGCTATGAAGTAATGCAGGTAGAAACTAGGAAGAAGTGTGATCTATCCATGAAAGAAGATATGGACACATTGGTACATAACAAGACTTGGGACTTAGTTAGCTTACTTGCAAGTAAAAAAATATTGCAGAATAAATGGTTTATAGGTTGAAGGAAGAATATGGAGGTAGAAAAAAGTATAAAGCTAGAATTGTGGTGAAGGGGTGGGCACAAAAGAAAGTTATAGACTTTAATGAAATATTTTCTCCTATTTTTTAAAATGACTTCAATAAAAACTAGTTTAAGTCTAGTAGCAAGAGGAGATTTGCATCTTGAGTAGTTAGATGTAAAGATAACTTTTCTCCATTGGGGATTTGGAGAAAGAGATCTATATGCATAAGCCATAAGGGTATTAGGTCAAATGGAAGTAGAAATGAGTATGTAGGTTGAAGAAGAGTTTGTATGACCTAAAACAGGCTCCAAGGTAGTGGTATCTAAAATTTGACAGGTTTATGTATGAACAAGGTTATACTAGATGTCACTCTAATCATTGTGTTTATCTCAAAAGGAAAAGTTATGACAACCATATTATATTATTATTGTATGTAGATGACATGCTTGTTGCAGGGTCTAACAAACAAGAAATAAATGTGCTCAAAGGAAAATTGGAAAATTCATTTGCAATGAAGGAATTGGGTTTTGCGAAACAAATCCTTGGTATGAGATTAACTAGAGATGGGAAAAATCACAAATTAACATTGTCTCAGAGTGAGAACATACAAAAGGTGTTGGAAAGGTTTAATATGAAGAATACAAAACCAGTTACTACACCTTTGGCTAGCCATTTCAAATTAAGGAAGGAGATGTGTCCCAAGAATCAAGAAGAGTGTAATATATGTCTAAACTTCCATATGCATCAACTGTTGGAAGCTTAATGTATGCAATGTTTTACACAAGGCATGATATTACACATGCAATGGGAGTTGTAAGTAGGTAAATAAAAAATCTAGGGAAAAGACATTTGATGGCAGTGAAATGGATTCTCAGGTATTTAAGAGGTACCAAAAATCAAGCATTATGCTTTGGTGGTTCAAACATTGCTCTACAGGGATATGTTGATGAAAATTTGGCAGGCAATAGAGATAAAAGGAGGAGAACCACAGGGTATATGTTTACTGTAGGTGGAACAACTGGCAACTGTTTCCAAAAATGGAAATTATTTTTGCACTTTGAATGACGAAAGCAGAGCATGTTGCTGCTAAAGAGGTTAGTAGTGAAATGATTTGGCTGCAAAGGTTTGTGGATGAATTGGGTAAGAAGAAGGAGATGGGCAGGTTATATAGTGATAGCTAGAGCGTAATTCATCTTGCAAAGAAATCAACATTTCATTCCAAGACTAAACATATACAAATCAAGTACCATTTCATACGGTCAGTGTTGGAAGATGGACAATTGAAGCTAGAAAAGATACAGACTAGCCAAACTCCTACATATATGTTAACAAAAGTTGTAACCTGGGAGAAATTGAGTTTTTTCTCAGTTTCAATTGGTCTTCAATTATGAATATAAAGATGAGAAATAACCAGGTCCAAATTGGAAGCATTGTCTTACAAATTAAGCAACAATGAAGGTGCAATAATAAATCTCCAAGTGGGAGATTGTTGGGTGTGGAGACTAATTATCTTCTTTATTCAGAGGTATCACCATGTTGGACCCCAGTTCCTAACAGGGTGGACCCACTTTATCATCGGGAGGGTGGGGGTCAGTCTAAGAGGGGGGGTGAGGGGGATGGGAAACGAAGGTTCTATGAGCCCCCCCTACCGTGGGTTCGATGGCAACACCCCTGAAGCTAAAAATATATGAAAATTTTCCTTGTAAAATATTTTAATTTTGTAGTGAGTTTGAACCATTCATTAGGAAAATGATATGATGGTAGAAGTTATGTTTAACTTAGGGTTGATTCCCCTAAAAGGAAACCCCTCGATTTATATGACATAATTGTATTGTGGTTGTCTATATGTGTATTATGAGAGAGAAAGAGAGATGAGACTGTGTGAGAGTGAAGAGATAATAACAATGGACCTGCAGTAGGTTGTATCTCTTCATTTTGCTGGATAATATAAAGGAAGGACTAACTGTTTCTCCATGGACATAGCCCAAATTGGGTGAACCACGTATATTTGTGTCTCTCATGTTTTATGCATTTTATATGTTTGTGTAATTTTGTAACACTTTGGGAGGCATAGACCCTACATTGTAGACTACCATTGAGCTCCCAAATTTGGCCAATCATCCTGCTTTCCCTTTTGCTTCCCTATGTTGGAAGACAGATCACCAAGAGGGTGATGCGCGCAAGTTACCACAAAGCTGCGAGATGGGGTCGATTACCCTACCCTAGGTGGGCCTTACATATGCCTACTCAATCGAAGGAGTGAGTTAGGGCTTAGTGTTAGTTGTGTGAGTGAAACGAATAGGACTGCAATGTGGATTCAAGAGGCTTGAAACCCTTGTAGGGCTACCTCTCCATAGTGATATGCATATAATTTTTTGAAGATTGTAACACAATTTCTCTAGAAACATTTTCCCCTCATCATGAATTACAAGAGTGGAAATATGCATTTGAAAATAAAATTAAAATAAAATAAAATAAAATTCATCATAATTATTATTTTAGTTATATAGGCTAATAAATTTTTAAATTGTATGTATATATTAAGTTATTAATTAATTAACTTTCAATTAATTACATTGACTAGTGAATCAATTGAATTAATGGTAAAGATCATGATTGATGCCTACTAAGATCTATATGATCCACGAAAAGTAAGGGATGAATCAGAATTCCTTAAAATTTGATTTCTATGGTTTAAAAAAAGTAAGAGAAGCACTTCCATGCCACCATAATTTTATTTAGTTAAAACATCAATGAGGTTGGTAGTGTGACAAATATTTTTAAAATTAGATTGAATGTGAGTATAAGATGGACAAATTAAGAGAGTTCTTTTCATATTCAACCCTTCTAGGATCCCACATGTGAAAAACTCTTTCATCCCTTGGTGTTTTGGGAATTGACCAACACACAATTTCAAATTGAAATTTTTGAGAATTAGTTCTAATGTTGGAAATTTTCATTTTCTTCTTAAGAAAGGATAATTTTGGTTTTTGTGATTGGGGTTGATTAGTTTCTTATAATATTGCAGTTTCCATGTTTATTTGGATATACTGCAATTGAATCATATAAAATAGTAGGAGTGTCAAGAGTCTCAAATAGGACCTGATTTTTATCCCAAACCCAAAGATTTGCAAACTTTATCATTTGAATTCCATACTAACTTTTCCAGCCTTAATTTATCATTTCTTTAATAATATAATTCTATTTGAGCTAATGATGGATTTCAATTCCTAGATATTTGTATGAAGGTAATAAAAATGGTCATAGTAAAAGGAAAAAATAAACTTATCCTTATTATTCATGTGAAAAATCATGTAAGAGTAATAAATTTCCTTAGCTACACAAATATACCTTGTATATGATGCTAAAACTCAACATATTCAAAATGGTAAGAAAAAGTGGGAATCGGGGATGAGGAGGGATGTCATAAAGACCACCACCATGAGAACAAACACTCCCATCACCAAATCTTTCCCTCATCTTGCACTTCCTTGAAGTAACAAAGAAAACATTAAATTGGTGCCAAGTCACTGAGTGTGGAAGTAAAACCCCCTCCATCTATGATTAATTGGAAGTGGAACTCCCTTGGACCCGAGGAAGGTGTTATTTGTCATTCACCCAATTCCCAAGGTCTATTGTGAAGATGGGGTCACTAAAATCCTATTTTTTTGGTAGCTTAAAATATAAAATATGAAACCCCCATTTTATTCATCTCATCAATAACATTTAATTGATATAAAAATTACTTCAATTGGACTCTCGAATTAGAAGTTATCCCCATTTAATGTTGAGATAATCACAATAGGCCACATCAAAATTGGGTTACCACTTGGCATCCTCGTCACATATTTTTCACATTAATGAGTAGCCCACTTGGAACAACCAAACCAATATAAGGGTCTACCAAATCACATGTTCCTACATCATGTCCATGTGGGCACTTCCATTTCATCTTTGGTGGCAGATACATGGCATATTACCCTTACGTGTTTGCGAGACTTTCTGTGTTATACACAATTTTATTTGAAGTTCCATCTAGATGTGGTCAATAAACCCACGTCTCACCATACTGAGACAACCATTTATTGATGCCTTTTCTATTTTTGTGAGCAAGTTTGAATACTAGGTGGAAGAAGATGGGTGATGGTATGGTTGTATGTTAGAATAGTGGCCTAATTGACCAATCCTTTTTGGCATTCCCATCACAAGCTACATTTTAAAAAATGGTTCAATGGTAAGTAGTGATTGATGGGTGCTAGTTGGTGTTCTAGTGCTCCATGATCTACCAACCCCCACTATCATCCCCGTTCACACATCATTTGCTATTTTATCACATGAATTGGCCTAATTAAATCATTATACGCATGGTGTTGTGGTTAATGACCAATGTCGACCCATGCCATCTAGTTCTATTGGTGCAAGGTTCTGCTAACATTCCCTAGGTGCCAACCCCGACCATATTCAAAGACATTATAGATATAGATAAATAAATCATGGCTGGGATTGTCATGTGGAAATGAAACTACCTCACCTATGCTTGGATATTTGAAGTGTTAAAGCAAATTATGGCCAAAGGGCCTAAAACTTGAGCTCTCAACTATGAGTTCATGTTATGACAGAGGGGACAACACCCGAAAAAACAACTTCTTGGATCTATGTCCCATAAGGTTCTAAAGCTCACTTCCTCAATTATGTAGGGTAACCGAGACAATAAAATTTTTAAGATATAATTATCGATAAACCTAACAATAAACTAATTACATATAAATACACACTTTCTAAAATTCGTCCTAAACATAACAACAGAAAACATAGTCCAAGAACGTATTTAAATCATGAACATACATGGTATCATCCCAACTCAGGAAGAAAAAAATGTATCGCACAACTAATACCTTCATTTACATTTATAACACACAAGTACTCACACCATTTATGACATGAAAAAATCATCATAGTCCATAATATTTTGTAAAATAAATTGACACTTCTCTGTGTGATTGAAGATGACTGATAACTAAAATATGAAACTCAACTCTCCACCTAGTCGTAGGCCAACTACACTTTAGACTCTCTTGACCTCGAAGTCATATCTAATGTTTGAGGGGTTTTTTCTCAAAGTAAATTCACACCCAAGCTTAGTCAAAATTAGAGGAGAAAGAGAACCACAATGAATCTCTTACTTCCTAAAATCTGAAAAAGGGAGTTACCCAAGGCCCAACTAGGTTATTGTTCAATTCTAGTAGACTGAATCCACTATCTAGGTGGTTTAGGAACCATATTTCCAAGGTGAGCACTACAGGAATTTGTAGCCCATTGTCCAAATGGTTTATTAGCGTAACCAATAACCAGTACATGGTTTATCAGCTTCCTTAGAAAGCACTTAGTGGTTTATCAACTCTTTTAACGAGTACCATGCACAATGGATCAACTTACCCTACCTAATATTTTGTTAGTGTTACAATAATAACCCAAGTGGCAACATTTTTCACTAATAGAATAATTGTTGAGTTTTGGCCAAACCCTAGCTGTTGCTGCTCTGCCTCCGCTGCAGATGTACAGACCTGCAACTCTGCACTCTGGCATTCGTTTCCCTGCACGGCGCTGTGGGTATAGCAATCATTACCTGGCTGGTCGTTAAATTCCCATGGCGTTCCCAGAGGGAGGGACGGACTCCGTTCCTCCCCATCCATCTGCATCAAAATCCTCGAATGAAAACGCAGCCGCCTCTTCCCTGCTATTCGATAAGATAGCCGCGCGACTTATCAACTCTGACCATACCAAAGGCAAGGACCCAATCCAGAACAGAGAGGACCTGTCAAACGATGATGATCTAAAGAACACGGATCAAAGCGCGTCACAACCAAAGGCGACGTCATCCACATGCATTCCAAAGGCGACAGAACACATAAAAGTCGAACTCCCAAGCCATCGCATCAATGGCGAGATACAATTTCTGAAAGATCATGCTCTGATCGGAAAGTTTCTGGGTTTCTGGCCAACAGAGAAGGCTCTACACGGTTGGATAGATTCCAAATGGAAGCCCAAAGGCCAGATCTCTCTGATGATAGGTCCTAAGGGCTTCTTCACAGTCATATTTCACTACCTGGAAGACAAAACCAGAGTATTTGAAGGGGGTCCATATTTCTTCAACTCCTCAGGACTCTTCCTTCGGGATTGGAAGCCAAGATTCAACCCGGATACAGAGGACCTCAGTCATGCACCAGTCTGGATCCGCTTGTATGGCCTGCCCACAGAGTACTGGAAAGAATAAACGTTAAAGGATATTGGTAATAGCATCGGCACATTCATCAAAGTAGCTGAGGACACGAAGTACAGAAGATTTACCTCTTATGCCCGGATCTGCGTCCAGATGCAGCTCAAAAAAACCCTCGCAGATATGGTAAGTCTCTTCCATGATGATTTTGAATGGCTTCAACCTTTGGACTATGAGCATATACCTTTTCGTTGTCGTAGATGTCATGTGCATGGTCATCTCTTTAGGGAATGCCCCTTGAATGCTCAGGCTCAAGCTACCTCCAACGCTATTCCTAAAGATTCAGATGGATTCACCAAAGTCACTGCTCGCAAAAGGCATGCAAAAAAAAATCCAGCTACCCCCTCCAGTACTAACAATCCTGAATCTTCGAACCAGTTCCAGAAACTTACCCCTCATGAAACCCCTCTAAAGCCCTCAAAAGTCTCTGAGATTACTCCTGGCCAGCCAATCTCCTCCGTTAAACCTTCCTCAGAGGTGGATCCTTCCCCTCCTTCATCCTCTAAATCCCCTCCCTCCATGGAGGAGCATCTCAAAGATACGGCTGCTGATCCTCAGGTCACCAATATGGATCTGGATGCAGCTCTTGCTTTAAGTCTACAAGAAGGTCATCCAGAAGATCCTCAGGACAGCCCCAGCAACATGGAAGAAGATCCAGAGACAGTGAGTCTAGATGGGCTAGATATCCTTACTCTGGAAGCTGCATGCAAACAAAAAGAATACAACGCCATTCCCCCCTGGGAAATAGATCGATTGGAAGGAGTTCTTATAAAAGCACAACGAAGCAAATATTTGGGTATTCAACTGGGCAGTCTCTGGGATAGCAGTAAAATCCTCAAAGAAACAAAAAAAAGAGGACGCAAGACAGAACTACAGAGAACTATCATCCTGGGAGAGATCTTGATGGAATCGGGCAGATTTCCAAAGTTGACAAAGTTCTACAAACCCAAACCTCAAAGTTCCTCATGAAGCTCATCTCCTGGAATATGAGAGGGCTCAATAGCCCCTCCAAACACCGTATGCTAAAAATCATGATACAATCAGAGAAACCTTCTGTTGTTCTTCTCCAAGAAACTAAGAGCACCAATGTCATTCTTGAAAAAATCCTGCGCAAAGCCTGGCCAGGTAGTAAATCTACCTCTATTGATAGACTAGGAGCCTCAGGAGGTCTAGCTATAGTATGGAATCCGCAGTCAATCTGCCTTCAGGACTTTCATGCTTCGCGCAACTTTATTCAAGCTTCTTTTCATATCCTGGGAACAGAGATACATGGTCTACTCACGAACACGTTCTTTCCGTAGGACATGCAACACAAATTAGAAGTTCTGGATACACTTACTTCTCTCAACGCCAACAGGTACCATCCTCTCTAGATAAGTGGGGGAGATTTCAACATCATTACCAGTCTTGTGGAAAAAAAAGGAGGTCAGATGAAACTAGAAGAGGATAGCACAAGCCTCAAAGATTTTATCCAACACAACCAGCTTATAGATATTCAAACTTCAAATGGAATATTTACTTGGACAAACAAAAGAAGAGGACCACACCACATAGCTTCCAGATTAGATCGCTTCCTCGTCTCAGACAACTCCATCCATTTAGGAGGAGCGCTCCACGCCTCTATCCTTCCCCAGGGAGGTTCAGATCATTGGCCCATAATGCTCCAATGGACAAGTCCAGGTAAAAAAACCAATCGCCCCTTTCGTTTTGAATCCTTTTGGTTTACTAATCCAAACTTTAAAGAAATGGTGCAAAATGTTTGGAAATCCTACTCCCCCCCTTCTGGGGCAAAAATGTATCAATTTCAACAAAAGCTTAAACACCTCAAGCAAGTTATCAAAGCCTGGAACAAATCCACATTCGGCAACATTCTGGATGAAAAAAAAAAACTAGAGCAGAGCATGTGTGAGCTACAGCAAACCATCATCACCGAAGGCAGAACTGAAGAATTAGCTTACAAAGAGCACTCCCTTTGGACGGAACTAGAGACCAGAAGGCTTCAGGAGGAAATCTTATGGAAGCAAAAATCGCGCATCAGATGGCTAAAAGAAGGCGAAAAGAACACCAAATTCTTTCATCGGTCCACCATTCAGCGCCGCATGCAAAATAACATTGCATTCATCAACAACAATCAAGGGGATAGAATAGAAAAGCATGAAGACATGGAAAAGGAGTTTAGAGACCACTTCCAGGATATACTCAAAGAGCCACCAGGCAGCCGGGAAGCGGCTATCAGAGCCATAACTCAGCATATTCCAAAGTTGATAACTGAAGACCAAAATCAAAATTTATTGCAACAAGTTTCTATGCAGGAGGTCGAAGAAGCTATGGCGCAACTCAAAGACGGCAAGGCACCTGGCCCGGATGGGTTCACCGCTAACTTCTTCCATGAGTTTTGGGAACTGATTAAAGGAGAAGTCTGGGACCTTATGGAAGAATCCCGCTCCATGCATTGGGTCCTCCCCTCCCTGAACTCCACATTCATCGCTCTTGTACCTAAAAGTGAAGAAGCTAATACGTCTGATAAATACAGGCCCATTGCCCTTTGCAACGTCATCTACAAGCTCATCTCCAAGGTGGTTGCTAATCGACTCAAACCCCTCCTTCCTCTCCTCATTCTCCCGGAACAAACAGGGTATGTTGAAGGTCGACAGATCATGGATGGCATAATTCTATCCAATGAAGTCATTCATTCGCTAAAAATTCTCAAAAAACCAGGCATGATAATGAAGCTGGATCTATCTAAAGCCTTTGATAAACTCAGTTGGGAGTACATCTGCCAAATGCTGTTAGCCTTCGAATTCAGTGCCACTTGGACCCGCTGGATCATGAACCTCATAACCTCTCTGTGCTTTTCTGTGCTCCTCAATGGTTCCCCCTCCCTCCCCTTCCATTCTTCTCGAGGCATCCGACAAGGAGACCCTCTCTCTCCATTCATTTTCATTCTTATGGCAGAAGGGCTCAACCGCCTCCTTCACCACACTATTTCTTCCAAGTCGGTAAAAGGATTAGCTCTTCATGGTCTCAACCCTCTGTCGCATCAGCAATTTGTAGATGATACGATGCTTTTTGGTCACTCCTCTTCCCAGGAAGCCAAAGCCTTCAAATCCCTCCTCTCTTTGTTTTCAGAAGCCTCTGGCACCTCCATCAACGCCTCCAAGTCTCAACTGTTTTTCTTCAATACCCCTGTCTCAACCCAACGCAATATAGCTAGGATTCTAGGCTTCACGATTGCTGCGCTGCCATCCAAGTACCTGGGAGCTCCCCTCATGGCTTCAGCTCTCAAGCATGCATCATGGCGGACTCTTTTAGATAAACTGGAGGCAAGACTCTCTTCCTGGACCTACAGATCGCTGAACACAGCCAGTAGACTGATCTTAATAAAGTCTGTTCTCCAAGCAATGCCTCTGTATCTTTTCTCTATTCTAGCAGCTCCCAAATGGGTTCTCAAAGCCATCCGTAACCTTCAAAGGGGCTTTCTTTGGGGATCGCATGGCCTAAACAGAAAATGGGCCCTTGTTAAATGGGTGGATGTTTGCCAATCAAAAGCGAATGGTGGATTAGGATTAAGGGATCCCCTCCAAAGCAACAGTACAATGGGAGCAAAAGTGTGGTGGAGTTGGCTAGTAAAGCCGCACATTCCCTGGGCTAAGCTATGGCAAGCCAAATACACACCAGGCAGTCAATGGAACGAGCTCATC
>APFE030637678.1:0-30225 GCA_000404065.3 Pinus taeda
TTGCAACTTCAACTTTACTTTTCCATGACCAATGATTCTAGCCTTCCTATCATCTCCTAAGAAAACATCACCACCATCGTATTTCTCATACTTGCAGAACCACTCTCTATGGGGAGTGAAGTGAAAGGATGCACCAGAGTCAATTAACCATGCCTCATGATCTACATGTGTACTTGAAGAAGCTAAGTACACATCCCCACCTTCATCTGAGGTGGTTTTCGCCTTTACAGAAGGAGCATCATCAGATCCCTTTCCTTTATCAGGAGATTTAGATTTACAATCCCTTCTGAAGTGCCCTTCCTTTCCGCATTTCCAGCACACCACCTTTATAGGTTTTCCTGGAGATTTAGATCTCCCTGTAGATTTAGATCTCCCACTCGATGACTTATTTTTGTTTCTGTTCTTGGACCATCCTCTTACAGAAAAGGCATCACCATTCTGGTTTTCCATATTTTTCCGTCTCATCTCCTCCGTCAGCAAGGCTGAGACTATTTCATCACACTGCAAAGTAGTTGCATTGCTACCTATTGCAATAACCAGACTATCCCACAAATCCGGTAGAGAACACAACAAACTAATGCACTTATCTTCATCTGAAATTTTAATATCAATAGATGATAACTAACTTACCATAGTATTAAACGCACTCAGATGCTCTGTCACCGAGTCTCTATCTTTCATCCTTAGGTTATACAGCTTTTTCCGTAGGAATAGTTTATTCTCCAGAGACTTAGATTGGTACAAAGTCCCTAACTTGTCCCACAAAGCCTTCACCATAGCTTCCCCTGATACATTCAACAATACTAAATCTGAGACACACAATCGTATCGTGCTCTTTGCCTTCCGATCCCACTTCTTCCATTCTTCATCGGTCACTCCCGTTGGTTTAGTACCTGGATCTACCGCGATCCACTGATCTTTATCCACCAACAGATCCTCCATCTTGAGTTTCCACAACTCAAAACTCTGACCATTGAACTTCTCAAATCTCTATCTTTCCGTTGCTCGCCATCTTCTTTCACCACCAGAATCGATCTCGCAGATCTCCCACTGAACAGGTCTACCACAAGCCCGAGCGAAACCCCTCAGCAACAAAGGCGTCCCCTTGAAGCCAAAACATCTCTGATACCAAATGTAGGTTTTAACCCCGTACAGAAATTACCTGCATACGAATTCTAAATCAAAGAAAAATAAACAATGCGAGAGCATAACACATAAAAACACATATACACAGAAATTTTCCCATGGATCCCAAAACCGGGACTACTCGCTTGATTTTTCATTATATTCCTTTCAATGTTACAATACATATTTATATATGCCGAAGCATCCAATACCATGGACCGAAAACCATCACGTCCAATACCATGGACCGAGAACCATCGTGTCCAAAAAACATGTGCGAAAATCATGCACAAAACCATAGGTGGGTCCGCCCAACCTAACATAGGGTCCAAAACCAAAATTTTTTGGGGCGCTGCTCGGACCCCATAAAGTGGGGTTACGGGTACCCCTCAAACCCCCTGTTAACTATGTGGAAAGAATATAACACAACCCAACAAGCCTCCTTGGACTCTACCTATTTATTGATGGAAATATCCTGTAATGTAATTTTCTTCTTTTTATACCAAATCTTCAGGAATTTCTTCTGCACATTAACATTTATAGTACCCATTGATTCCATCCAAGGGTATCCCAAAACAATATCCTCATTAGCCATATATGAAGCATACAAATCAAAATGCAATACATACTTGTTCATAGAAATCTTCAAATATTTATAAACTTAAACATCCTCATTATCAATCTCTGTGGTTTCAATGTGTTTTGCTGGAACTTGTAATCTTTTTGCCAAATTAACACTTATAAGATTTTGCTTGCAACTAGGATTTGTAGACACAATGATCTTCTCCTTCTGAATCAATCCATGAACCTACAATAAGGAGATACCAGTAGAAAATAACCCTTTAGGTTTCTTGGTTTCCTTCTTTCCTGCAAAAATAAAATTTTTGCTAGGTTTTTTGGTTTCCTCCTTTCTAGTATGAGACCATTTGTCCAAAAGTAGTTCTTCAATTTTGTCAGCACGACATAACTTCAGAATCTCACTGTCAAGTGATTTCCACCATATAGCAGCCTCATCTTTCAAATAATACCCTATTTCATCCTTCCAATACCTTGGGAAGTAAAAATTATTACATGTTATAAAATTTTCAATAGAAGACCCATCATTCATTCCTGTAAAAAACTTACTGTTATAAGCCATGAAGAGGGCTTTTGAGAACAAATCGCTTACTTGGCGAAAATTTGAAATGACCCATTTCGGTCAATATTGCTTAGAATCCCTATTATGACCTATTTTCAGAAATGGAACAACCATTATGCATCTTCCCATATGATAGAAATCCCGATCTAGGCACCGGAATTTCTGATTCGCGCTGCAACTGTCCCGTCGTCACAAAAAAAAAAGAAACTGAAAAAAGCGTTGATTTCAAATCAGCGATATCTCCCTCATCTGGACTCCGATTCGACTTATTGTTTTTTTGAATTGTGTATTTCTTCACAAACAATCCATATATGCAATTAGATTCTACATATTTTGCACCAGAACGTATATATCTACTCCACAAACTCGCCACCCAGAAAAATGTCTCCAACCTAGCTGATTTTTAAATCAGCAATATCTCCCTCATCCGTACTCCAATTCGGCCAATTTTTTTTTGAACTTGGGTATTTTTCACAAAAAATCCAGATATGCAATTAGATTTTGCATATTTTTCACCAAAACATACAGATCTGATCTACAAACTCACCGCCCCAAAAAATTCCTACAAAAATAAAAAAATATTCTCCACTTTAACCAAGAAAGTGCTCTGATACCACTTGTTGTAGATCTAACCCAGAAATATATGAGAATACAAATAAACCCAATAAATAACAAGAAATAAATACATAAATTCTTCACTTTATTAATCAAACCCTTAAGGTATGGCAACACCATACATTCACTCCTTAAGGAAGAAGAACACTCTGCAAGCCATATGCCTATTCATATAATATTCCTTGACATCTCTCAATGGGGAGTCTCTAGCCTCTATATATGCCTCATACATACAATACCATAGGTCATTACCATGGTTCCCTCAATACCATCTATCTAATACCATGGGCTTATTACATTATCGCTAACTACTTGTGGTCCCTTACATGATACAGGTTAACCACCTTATTTATTACTATGGCCCATCCCATTATTACATTATTCCCTTGGGTACCTTCTTTTGTATCCCATATTATCCCCCCTAGGTATACTACATCCATGAATATTGTATGAACAAGCATATGGTTTCTGAAGTGTTCTCCTTTCTTAAGAAGTGAATGTATGGTGTTGCCCTACCTTAAGGGTTTGATCAATAAAGAAGCATTTATATCTATTCAGATCTTGTTACTTCTTGGGTTTATTTCTATTATCATATATTTTCAGATCAGATCTATAACAAGTGGTATCAGAGCTATAACACTTGACATCTCTCAATGGGGAGTCTCTAGCCTCTATATAGGCCTCATACATACAATACCACATGTCGTTACCATGGTTCCTTCAATACCATCTATCTAATACCATGGGATTATTACATTATTACTAACTACTTGTGGTTCCTTACATTATATAGGTTAACCACCTTATTTATTACTATGGCCCATCCCATTATTACATTATTCCCTTGGGTACCTCCCTTTGTACCTCATATTATCCCCGCTAGGTATACTATAGCTGGGGGCCATGGTATTGTATTAGAAAATCTATAAATAGTTGAGTCATAGCAAGTCTTAGAGATAATTTTTGATGGATAAGAATAGAAGTATGAATGAATGAATTTGTAAAGGGTAGATTGACATGAAGGCATGTTCCTGTCAGCAGTGAAAGAAAGGCTCAGCAGCTGAGTGCGCGGAGGCTTGGAAGAGTGCACAGATGAGTGTGTGAACCCCTGTAGCTGAGTGTGCAGGGTATTTGAGGCCTGTACTGTGAAGGACCTATTTAATAAAGACTAATTTTGGATAGGAAATATTTACATCTATGTTTTATCTATTTATTTATTTACCTATTTATTTTGCTTTAAATACTTTGTCCACGAGTTAATGTGTTTCCTCCATGTGAATTGGGTTAACTGGATATGTTTATGCTTAGTAAAGATAATGAATGATATTCACGAAGTTACAGGTCTAAACTAAGATAATTATCAGAGGAAAGATCTGCGCAATGAAAGACCTAGGCCACCAAAACTCTAGAAAACATGCTTATGTGCGTGAAAGTAGAAGGGATATATTCTTAGGGTCTGAATAACACAATTGAAGGGTTTCACGAGGAGTTGAAGGTATTTAAGACCGGTTTTAGGGTGCAAGATCTATCAAGGGTTTATATCTATACGAAGGTAGATTGGGGCTATAGAAATGCATCACGTCATGTCTGGATGTAGAAAATTGGTTCTTGCATCTCCCTTGTTATTGGGAAAACTAGTGTCCATTCAAAGTTGCTAGTCCCACTAAGATGGGTAGCTATCTTAGAAACAAACAAATTAAAGTCACTTGTGTTTTCCTTTATGAGAGATAGATAAGAGAGAAGCAGAGAATACCAACCTCAGTCTTTCGCTTGGCTCCTTGCTTGTTTCCTCTCCCCTTTGACAGAGATTTGCCACTCTTTCCTCACTTGTCCCGCTTCAAAGAAAACCTATAGAGTCAAAGCAACATAATACCATCAAAGCATAGAGATCTATAACCATAAACAATATAGGATCAGATGTATATATTAACCATACAAATGCATATATCAATACAAGATTCAAAAATATACAAGAATATGGAGGAAAACTCAAATAGCTTTATTGATAGAAGTAGTAGAAGAGAGGATTACAACCCATTGGTCTGATCTAGCACCATCATCCCAGCATGAAAGCCCTCTTCACCTCATGAAAAGATAGATCACCCAACACTATGATGTTTCACAGAGAGATCAACAACACTTCCTTACAAAATGCAAAATTCCAGCCCCTGGATCTCTAGGATGAGGGATCCATATATAGATATTTGTAGGTGGGTGAGTCAGCTTCTCGGATTTTGATTAGTGTCATTTCTTTGATAGTTCTTGGTTCCACTTGGAGATTTCATAATCTCTTACTCATCCTTGGGCGAATTCAGAGAGGCAAGTGTCCAATGGGCAGTTTCTAGAAGATTCTCTGGGTTTCCACCTAGCCAACTGCCTCTGCCATTTGTCTGCTCTCGCTCATCTCACCATATAGAAGAGATTTTCAGTATGCATCGCAATTTTTGCATGGAGCAGGTGAGATGCATCACACCCTTAGCACTAAGCAGTCTGTATGGTCTAGTTTTGACCAGTTCTAAGTAGTTTTTCAGGGAGAACTTCTGGGAGATGATGTAATCAGCTGACCATGTTCCTTTAGGGTATGAAACAACAATTTTAGGGGCTTATAAGCCCTTGGTTTATGGAAATATGAGATTGGGGTTGCAGTGCCCAAATATGTCTATAACAGTTGCCTCCTAAAGCATAAGGTCGTAAATCTTCTGATGTTGGGTGAAATGATGTTTCATGAGGATCCAAGGTTCTTTGAATTGGAAGGTGACCTGTAATAAGATAAAATACAATATATTATCTTCATAATATTTTCATGATCTAGCTAAGGTGGGCATTACCATGCTTAGCTTTATAAATTCATTTTCATGTACATATGACAGACAACCGTCTGTGTGACAGACTAATGATTATGGTAGAGCCATCATCCTTTGGCTTGGATGATTATCTGTGCAACTATGATGTACATTTGATGTATTTATTTTCCTAAATATATCGCAGCCCGGATGGATAAAACTAGATCCCGGGTCTTCAAACTCGTTCAATCTTCACCCGAAGTACAAGTCGATCCATGTGACAGGACATTCTGATGTCGAACATGGAAAGACATCGCCTGATTACCAGCCAATGATGTAAGCTATTAACAGGTGCGAGAGGAATCACCGATAATGATAATGACCCTCAAGGTTCTGCAGTATAATTCATGTGGTGCGAATACATGAGTCGATGTCGAACACCACGCAAAATCTTTCGATCGAAGGCCATTGATGTAAACCTGTCGCCGAAAATGAGAAACTTGCCATTGAGGCATGTAAGCTTCAAAGCACTGAAAGGGTTGTTCCTAAGTCGACTTCTTTGATAACGAGCTGATGTCGACAAGAAGTGACCCGTCATAGGAGGGCCTTAATGAATCCCACATCTATGACACGAAATAGAGCAAATGATTTTGTGGAGGTGAAAACAATCTGATGATACAAGGTTCAGGGTGGCGGTCATGAAAGAATGAAGCGTGAAGGTATTGCAGTAGATGAGGCATAAGCTGGGTTGGTGAATTCTCTAAGCGACTTCTCTTGAACATATCAGCAACATTGAAATGGATTGGTAGCATTAACCCCGAAAATGGATGGTACAGAGGACCAATGGTGATGTGACTGGTGAACAAAATAACCCAACCTGACTCAATCATGGTGATGGAGTGAAAGTGTCGTGTTCAAGAGCGACCTGCTACCAATAAAGTTTCTTCAAGTTTTCTTCCCATTTTTTCCCCAGTCATTGCTGACCGATACCTCTTTATTTTTTTCAAGATTGAGGAGGATAACATATGCTTGTTCTATAATTTTCCCTTCGGGCAAACCTATCACTATGTTTTAGTGAGCCTAGCGACAGTGAAACTCGCTCTTGTCTGCATGGACAAGTTTGTCACTATTTTTGTCACGAGTTTAACAACAAGGATAACTCAGTCCTTTTCAATTTTAGAGAGTCTGAAAAGAGATGGAAAGGAAACTCTAGTAATCCTTTTTTGTATTATAATCCCTTAAGTTCGAAAAATTATAAAATAATACGAAAGGGATGACTTTTTCGATCACTTTAACGAGCCAAAAAAGACAAGCGCTCAATCTTTTCGTGTAATTATCCTTCAGATCCAAAAAGATTAAAATACAAGAGGGATGGCACTTCCAATGACTTTAATGAGCTGGAGAGGTCAATTGCTCAACAATATTTTTATATTTTACGAGTCTAAAAAGAGCTTAAAAGAGACTCGTCTTTGAGGAACGAGTGATATTTTCGGGTAGCAGCTGGTTCCAGGTAAGGTTTGGAACTTTTCAATCATGACAATGTCAAGAAAGTGGCTAACAGAATCACTCTTCGCAGTTGTTCCTTAAAAGGGTAAACAATCAAGTGGAAGCAGATGATCGGCTAAAAAGTGGAGGTGATAGTAAGAACATGACCAAGGCTCAAAAGCTGATAGTAATGCGATCACAAAGGTTATTTACCGAAAGTGGGTTCATTTTTTAATGAGCTTAAACTCTAGGGGAACATATGCTCATAACTAGGTTTATTTTTTAACGAGCTTGAACTTTGCGGAAACATTGCTCATGATGATAGTCAAAGATGTTCGATTCACCATTAAAACTATGTTCTCTTGATGGTCATACTACCTGTTCAATTTCTCCATCAAAATAATTAGAAATGTACATACATGCTTGAAAATGAGTAAAAAACTAATACCTTGAACTACATGAGAAATAACATAAAAGTAGTATTTTACCTCTCATTTTACCATTTCATTCAAATTTGGGATTGTTGGAGCTCTGGAGGTGTTTTTCCCCCTCGATTTTCACGAGCTGATTCCGAGAGATTCTGTGGACGATTTTTGGTGCCGCCTGGACCAGGTAGGAGCTAAACCTGAGCTTTTCAATTGCATTCTTTCCTTTTCTGATTCTGAGCATGTTTTTCTGCCTTTCTGAGCCTCTGGGTTTTGAACATTTCGTTCTCTCCCCATCGCACCTAGTACACATCGAAAGGTGTGATGCATACTGAGCTGGCCATTGGCCAGTCAGTATGAATCCCACTTAGTACACAACTAGGGTGAAATGGGCACAAGGAGGAAAGTTTATGCACTGATTTTTGATGGAATTTTTGGCTGTTTTTGCCCAAATCAGGATCCTGATTCTTCTCTTGTTTATTTTTCAGGGATTCATCGGAGCAAGATGGTCATTACATGGCATGAACATGAGCATGAATAGGAGGATATGATTGCCCTACATGATCTGGGTATGGTAACTGCATTGCAGAACTATGGCTTGCTCAAGTTCTTCCGCATATCTAGCATGAGGCAACAAATCAAATTGTTGCAATATTTTCTCGATGTTTGGGATCCTACCAACCAAGTTTTCCAGATTAGAGGTAAATCCATCCCTTTTACTATTGAGGATGTCTACTTTTTTACCGGTTTGTCGAGGCGTGGTGCCCCTCTCTCACTATCAGGTTTCACCCGTGGGGGCGAATCCATGAGGGATTACATTCTTCGATATTGTAGAGATGGATCTCAACCGAGATGGGATGGCAAGATCAGTATTAGAAACGCTATTGATTGGTCCTTGAGGACTATCTTATTCACCTTTGCTAGATTGGCTGGCAGCGCGAATCTTCACTTGGCCAACAGGTCCTATATGGAGTATGCCTTGGAATGCCTTGAACCAAAGGTATTCAACTGGTGTGATGCAACACTTCTGATGATAAAGGAACAACTTACCAAGGTGAAGAATGGAAGATCCAAGAACTTTGGTTATGGTTCTATTCTGACTGTTTTCGCCTTAGAGAAGATCCCACTGATGCAGCCACAGTACATTTCACTCAAAGTGCCAGCGCCAACAGAACCACGGATGCAGAGATGGGTCGATCTTATGGCTAGACATGTTGGTCAATCATAGATTTCATTCTTTGATGCCTTCTTCGAGTATCCATATGCCGGGATGGATTTCCAGGGTGACCCAGATTTGGTGTTGTCGATTGGCAAGCAGTGGGGTGTCATAGGTAAAAATCTCTGACCATGTCTCTGTGTATTTCTTTTATAATGTTCTTGTGTTTTTTTAAATGTTATCAAGACTAATCAAAACTCACGTATTCGTGCAGATATTGGACCAGTGTGACCAACAGTGCGCCCGAGGGTAAACGCTTCCGTTCTAGCAGGAGAGGCCGTAGGGAGGGCTGTCCTTCACAATCTGGATGTAGCCGAGACCCTTGCAGTATTGCAGGACCATATTGAGGGCCTCACCCTTGGTATTCTGGATGTGAGTACTGATGAGTTACCTCTAAGATTACAATGCCTTACTACTGGCGTGCCGAGTCGATGAACTAGGTTCCTATGTATGATCGCACAGGTGGTGACTTGTTATCACCAGCACCATTAGTCTAGGGTGCTTTCCTGCATTTTTGAGTTTTTGGGTCGTGTGACTGATTTTGTCCTAGAAACAGAACATTTTGTAAAAACTATAAACAATTATATATATATATATTTGATTTTCGGAGCTTTATTTGGTGAAGTTATATGATCTTGATGCAAATGTTGATGAAATGCTTTTCTTTTATAAATGTTGAAAATGTCTATCTAACACATAATTTGCTAATGAATCAGTTAATGTGTTTAAGTTTATGGAAATGTGTTGATATTGAATAGAATCAAACTGCCTTTCCAAAATCCTGACCCTTAGGAACATACAATAGATAGCTGGATTCCGAACAGAATAGATGCTAGTAAGTTGTAGGATGACGAGTTGTGAGTCTACCCTGACAACAAGTCGGCTTATGCCATGTGTGATGGAATCAGAGAGAAGTTCTATCAACTTGCTATACTCAGTGTTGTTTTTCGTTGACCGATGAATACATACCCCTCTGAAACTCACTAACTTGTTGCTTGGATCAAAGATGGCCTAGGCTGCAGAAGGTAGGTTTCGCGTACTATGACTAGCTCCATCAGTGTATCCAACAAATGATTCCAATAGGTTTGACATCTGAAACAAATGTAAAATTGGATTACCTAACCAAAACGATCACTCATGATAAAACAAAAATTTAACAAAAGAAGATGAAGAGATTACTACGCTTAGTCAAGCATAGTAACGCTTAAGGTACAACTCGTTTCAGGGTTGCGACAGTGGAATCCCATTGTAATCTACTAGCTCGTAGGTTCCTTTTGATAAAACACACTTAACAATGTAGGGACCCATCCACAACGACTAGAACTTACTTGCTTCCAATTTATCAGATTCCTGATCGTAAAGTAAGACCAAGTCACCTTCTAAGAAGACACGGGGTTTGAAATTCCTATCAAACTGTGTCTTGACTCATTTCTTATGCACTTCGTTAGCCAAGGCGACATCATGATAGGTTTCATCCAATTGGATCAATTCCAAGAAACAAGCCTCTTCCTCTGAATTTTTGGGGAGAAGGTCGATTGCGAGCTTAAGAGATGAAATTTTGCATTGAATTGGTAAGACTGCTTCCAGGCCATACACCAACTGAAAGGGTGTAAATCTGGTTGCATTTCTACCGATGTCCGGTATGCCTACAAGGCCGAGTACAGGATTAGGTTCCAACTCTGCTTATGGACTCCAATCATCCTTTGCAACATGTGCTTCAGGACTTTGTTGATCGCCTCAACTTGCTCGTTAGCTTGCGGATAATACGGAGTAGAGCTGTCGTGGGACAGTCCTAATTTGGCAGCCAATTCAACTATCATGTGATTATGGAAATGCGATCCATGATCTATGACTATAGCTTGTGGAACACCGAATCTAGAGAATACATGTTTGAAAAAGAAAAGGGCAGCCGTTTCACCGCTGTTGTTTAATGTAGGCATCGCCTCGGCCCATTTCGTAAAATAGTCAACTGCGTCTATGATATACCCATGCACCCCGCCGAGGTGGGGTTACATGTCATGAAATCTATGCCCCATTTGGCGAATGGCCTAATAGCAACTATTGGATGCAAAGGTGCGAGTGGTATTCTAGTTTTATGGTCGAAGATTTGATAAGCATGGCAACTTCTGACTGCGGTTATGCAATCTTTGAACATTATTGGCTAGAAGTAACCTGCCTGTAAAATATTTTGTGCCATAGCATAACCAGATTGATGCCCCCCACATGCGCCTAAATGACAATCATTTAGGACCTTTTCGGCCTCCTCATGGGTGAGGCACCTTCGCAAAACTGTATCAATACCACGACGGTAAAGTGTATCACCGACGATCATGTAGTCTTTTGCTTGGTATTGAGTATGTTATTGTTCTGAGCGAGAGGTATTAGGCCTATATGTTTGGGTTTGGAGATAGATGATTATATCTCCATACCATTGATCGCTTGACGATATCATAAACAAAGATTCATCCATGATTGATTCTCTGGATGTTGAATCATTAGACGATGATGGGGAGTCGCATAGTAACTCCATGAAAACTAGAGATTTCTTTGATTTGGATTTTACGAATTCCAGATCAAACTCTTGCAAAATAGCTATCCATTTCGAATATTTTCCCCCAAGTATCTGATGCGACAAGATGTAAGTCATAGGGTTGTAATTTGACAAAATGGTAGTTTTACGAAAGAGGATATAGTGTCAAAATCTCTGTACTGCTTGAACAACTGCAAGAGCCAACTTTTCAACATAGGAGCACTTGCTTTCTGTATCATTTAAGTTTCAAATTAAATAATAGACAAGATGTTCGATTCCATTTCCTTATTGAACTAAAACCATTGCGATGGTCGTATCTATCACAACTAGATACAGGTTAAAGTATTTTTGATAGTCAGGAGCATACAGTAATGATGCTTTTATTATGGATTCCTTTAGAGCATCAAAGGAAGCTTGTTCAACCTGGTCCTAGTACAAGGGCACTTATTTTTTCAAAACACACGTGTAACCTTTAGCAAGTTTGGCGTAATTTGGAATGAACCTCCTCAGAAAGTTTGCTTTCCCTTGGAGTTTCTGAATCTGAAGCAAATTTGAAGGTGGAGGCATATCGATGATTTCTTGAACCTTACATGGGTCAAGATGAATCTTGTCCTTTGAAACCATAAAGCCAAGTAAACGACCAGAACCGACACAAAACACACACTTGTGTGGATTGAGTCATATCTTGTAGTATCAGAAACATAGAAATATAGATCTCAAATTCCTCGGATGATCAGTCCACTTTCGCGAATGAGCTGGTAGATCATCGAGATATGGTTGAACGATGTTGTTGATGTCATGGAAGGCATAATTCATAAACCTCTGAAAATTTTCCCCTGCATTCTTTAAACCAAAAGCTAACTTGCGGTACGCGAATGCGCCCCACAGAAAAATAAATACAGTCTTTGACTGGTCTTGTGGGTGGATATTTATTTGATTATACCTGGAAAATCCATCCATAAACGAAAAGATTTCGCATCCGGCACATTCATTGATTATCTGGTCGATGAAGGGTGTAGGGTAGTTGTCCTTTGGACAAGCTTGGTTTACATCCCTATAATCGACGCACACTCTAATCGTTCCTTCCTTTTTCATCACATGAATAATATTCGATACCCAATCAGTTAGAGGAATCGGGTAAACAAAACCAGCATGTAAAATTTTTTCAACTTCCACTTTGATGGCAGTGACTTTCTTCGGGTGTACCTGCCAAAGCCATTGTCGTACCGGTTTGACACCTGGATACATCTTAATTTCGTGTTCAAATATGTTCGAGTCAATGCCTAGAATTTATTCATATGACCATGCAAAGGCATCTCTGAACTTGCAAAAGAGAGCGCAATATATTTCTAGTTCTGAAAAGAATAAGATTTGCCAACATGAATATTCTCTACAACATCTGGTTTGGTCAAGATATCTATGGCGATAGTTTCTTCAATATTGGACATATTTCACTCGGAATCCACCATATTTAGAGTATTTGATAGAAAATAAAAAAATGAAGGATGATCAAGGTCATTGGAACAATCTTCGTGGTAATCTAGAATATGGGAACGATGGTGGTAATCTTCCCATGGTGCCTCTCCTATCATCATTGACTGAACAATTCCTTCGTCTGTAGAACATACATGCAACCAAGGATTTTGAAGAGGTAACATATTCTTTAGACCTATCTATCCAAACACTTGATGAGTGTTGATTTGGGTTTGCCACCCAGGCCAAGAAATTGATTGTTACAATATTTCTATTGGGCTTGGAGGCAATACCTGGTGATGATCCATGCTAACATCATGTTTAGAAATATTCTGAATCTTTTTAGATACAGAACATAGCATATTGCAGGTCTCCACTGTGGCTACTTCCGCCAGATTACTCGAAGGCAGTAGAGCAAAAGTACCCATCAACGTAGGGTCTTTTAGGAGGCCTACTATGATATTTTGAAGCGATTAAGAGCTTCCATGGATCATCGGGATGCTTCCCGTAACTTGTGAACTGTTGGGGAGAAAGGTTTGTTGGTCAACAATTGTAATTCCTCCTTGAAAAGGAAATGCAATCTTTCTAAAGTATGTTGGCACAACAGCAACCATAGCATAAATCCAGGGCCTTCCCAGTAGGATGTTGTAATTGAGGTTTCCATCGATAACTTCAACATCAATTTCTACTATTTTTCCCCCTAGTTCAACTTGAAATTTACTTAAAATACCGTACGGGGTGTATGTTCATCCATCGAATGCTTTTAATGTCGTTGATGATCGCGAAAATGGTGGTGAGCCTAATGTTTTCCAGCAACTCATTGACATAATGCATGTAGATGCCCCCTCATTAATAATTGTTCGATGAACAATTTTGTTGAGGGCTTTCACTTGGATGAGGAAAGCGAGTTGAGCTGGTAACTGGGGTTCATATCCTTTATGATTAAAGGCCACAAGATTGGAATCCGCTGGGTCAATCCCACCTATTCCTGATAATAGAGCATGCTTTTGGGAGGGACAATTTTGCAGTACTTCAAGTGTCGACATAGCGGATGGCGATTGGGCCAGATCCTCCACTATATTATAATTCTGAGCTGCTCTAGCAGGAGGATTAAACGTCAATTTGCATACTACTCCCTTTAGCAGCTTTATCGTTAGTTCAAGAATGATGTGTGGCACAACTTCGGTCGAAGTTGTTGTCGAACTACTAGGTTGATCAGTAGCCTTGTTGTTTGACAGTTGTGGACTCCCGTAATCTTTATTCCTTGTCGATATCAAAGCATCATTTTGTTTCGAAATGGATAGCATAAGCACTTGGGATGGGGAAGCATTGTTGCTAGTAACCAGATTGGTTTCTGGGTTTGGAAATGGGTCGGTCAATACTACTGAGGTTTCTGAAATCTTAAAGAACCTCTTAATCTCAGCTTTATGTGGACATTCTCTCATCCAATGGTCTTCATCGCATATGAGACATGACCGACCATGTTTCTTTTGTCTAGAAGGGTTTTCAGAAGATTTTTCAGCAGACGAATCATCCTATCTCTTATTTTTGCCTTTCTTTTTCTTCTTGCCACCTGGTTACTTTGGTTCTTTGCCTTTGTCAGTCGACACGAATTAACCTTCGAGGCAGGAAGCTTGTCATTTTCCTTTTTATTGGAAACTGTAAGGGCTTTACCAGATGAGGCCTTCGCAGTTTGTGTACTGGAGGTACCAATCATGTTGTCGCTGGCATGAGAGTCCCTGTTTGATTTAGGAGGAGGAGGAATGGAAAACTTCGGTCTAGGAGCATCAGGAATTTTGTCATAGAGTGTGCCAGACTGAGTATAGATCAAGTCTAGATATTTTGCATGAGCAATGACTTGCTCTTCAGTGACAACTCCCCTTTTAGCCATATCTTCTATAATAGAAGGTAACAATGACTTAATAAACCATTCAGCTAACAGCTGATCAGGAACATATGTATTTTCCATTTGACGATGACGTCATCACTCATGAATATGATCAGATATGTGAGTGGCTGTCATCTGCTTAAAATTGGTAAGAAGCTCCATTCCTGTTTCATACCTTATGGGTAACTAAAAATGGGTTAAAAAGGTGGTGGCGAGGGCGTTGAAGTTATCGAATGAAGCTCTAGGCAATTCAATGTACCATTTTACTGCTGGACTAGTTAATGTTCGCTAAAAAAGGCGAAGCCTAACCGAATCATCATTGAGAGTGTTGGACGAACAGCACAGATGAAAGGTCATCATGTGATTTGACAAATATTCACCCGATTTCCATTGAATTTAGGAATATCTGATGGAAGTTTATGAGGAATCATCGGCCACCATGGGGCATGGGCAATTGGATCATTCGTTAACTGATTCAGATCTGGTAATTCTAAAGTTGCTACGAAAGGCAACTATTGATTCAGGTTTGGTGAAGCATACCCAGGATAAGATGGGATCGCCTGAGCCATGGGTCTTTGCATACCAGCATAATGTATTTGATGCTAAGAACTTTGATAGGGTTGATGGGTGTAACCATTGTAATATGATTGTTGGTAATCGTTTTGAATATACGGCTGCCCATTACCTGCAAAGCTTTGTTGCTCAGGTCTTCAGTAAGCTTGCTGGAATTACAGTTGTTGATATTGCACCAGCCATGGCTATGAGACCATTTGCCGTTGTCCAATACTAGATGTTCGACCAAGATGAGGGGTTATAGTACCTGTTTGAGCCTGAGTCGCTTACATTAAGGAATCACTAATCGGCGGTTGTGATTGAGTCGCGGAGACAAGAGGTTGTTGTATTACGACCTGAGAGATTAGAGGTTGACATACAATAGGCAATGCTTGTACTTGCAACACCAACACAATAGCTAGTGTAGTGGGAATATTCGACACTGGTTGATTTGGTTGTATAGAATATACAACTCTTGGCTGTTGAGGCAGTATTGGTACCCAACCACTGGATGTGATTCCAGCCTGACCTGAATTATGTTGTGAACTCTCATATGGTTTTTCTCCTGGAGGGAACAATGAAAATGCATACTACCCCCATATGGTGGCAATCTAGTGTTCAAAGGGAAAATTGGCCTTTGGAGACTGGACTGCCCAAATTGATACTATTGCGAAGGATCAATTTGCTAAGACTCAACATAAGAGATCCCAGATAAGGTTCTGGATGAACAAATAGGAACAGACCATACTGTCGAAACAGTGCTTGAGTGGACTCCATCTAGTGGTTGAGAACTAGTTGGGACAGATGGTACACCAGTGAACATTGTTGGAGTGGCGGCAAGAGGTTCTGCTGTTGCTGTATCAGATGACACAGTCTTAGATGTCGATGGTTGTTCAAACATATCGAGTCTATCTAAAAGATTTCCTACCGATTCTACAGGAACTTGCGACGAAGGGTGACTAACTTCTGTAGTAGAAGGATATAGGTGGATCCTAGTTCCAAAATGCCATGGAGTACTGGATGGAAGATCCTCCACAATCTCTTCTATAACAATCAACCCAGGTGGAAGAGGTAGACTGTCAGGTCCGTAAAATATTTTTGGTGCCGAAGAAGGTATAGACTCTACAGCAACAAATGTTGGAGGGGTGACACCTTCTGAATCAGCCCTAGATGGAGCTGGTTCAGAAATAGAAATGTTTGCCGCTACACTAGGATCAGTTCTAGTGTCCTCTTGTAACTGCGGAACTTCTTCTGTAGAGGCAGGGATACCAAAAATAGTTGGATTAGCTGGAGTCTCTGAGGATGTTGAAACACAAGTTTCAAATAAACCAGGAGACTTCGACCCAATTAAACGAGATCGCTTGGCTCAGAATGGTTTCATTTCCAGAGTCAAAGATTGTTGACTCGTTAGTCTCTGTGAACGACGGGGTTTTGATTGACTTTCTTCCACGATTGTGGATTACTTGATCAACTCAAAAATAAAAAGGGGAAAATGTGATTCTGAATCAAATGAATTTTATGATGCTTTGACACAACTTGCTTTTTTAATTTTTAAGAGTCGAGAAAAAGCTAAAGATGACTCTAGTCGCCTTCGATTTTTAATGAGCCTGAAGTGACAAGTGCTTAGATGGACCTTTTCTTTTAAGGAGTCTGAAAAGGAATGAAAGTGATTACTTTGGAAATCTAGACATAGGGATTACCAAACGAATTGCAAAACTACAGAATACTTTTTAAGGTATGACAGTCAATCTTCCTGAATGCTGTGTTCAGTGCATTGCGATTCATAGGGCAGCAGACACGGCTTCCTAAGGATAAAGGATATAGCCTATTGTGGTCTCCAAATATATACTCCACAGTATGTTGGAGCACAAGTCCGTACTGGCACTTGTCCTATCAAGGAGGAGGAATCACCCAACCTACGATGAAAACAATAGTTACCAGGATTTACAATGCCAGAATACGTCTCTAGCCTAGACTTCTAGATGTTGTGCATTAGGTTCCAAAGCGTTTTTATGTTCATTGAAATTTATTTTACAGTTGATCTTTCTTAGGAAGTTTTCCTTTAAGGTTCACTGCATGATGTAGATATACAATTCCTAAATATGCAATCTAAGATGATAAAAAGTCGTTTACTTTCTTTTTGCAATGAAAATCCTAGCTACTAACGAAAGAGAAGTAAACTTTTTTCAATATAGAGCAGAGCACACACTAAGATGCACTGTCCTAAACCAATTTCCGCATGTAGTCTAAATGCAAATGCAAATGCACATGCATGTATTTGTTTTTCACTTTCTTAATGTGTGAATGAAAAAAAGAATGATAAGTACAGTTCTAAACTATTTTTCTTTCAAAGTGACAGTACTAACAATTTTCTTTTCAAAAACGAAAGGAAGACTAAGACGACACTTTGTGATTTCGAATTTAAAATTGCTTTTGACACTTGAAATACTATAAATTCAAATCAAATACAATGGAAAAAGTGTAGTCGACTATCAAAAAGAGGAATACTTTACGGCACTCTTTTCTTTGACTGAAAAGGACACTTGCGACACTTTCAAATCAAAAGACGATAGTTCGATTAAGCTACTATTTTCAAAGGAGAACTGTAAATGATGAAAAATACATAAAAACATTCACAATTCTTTATCAATGGAGGCTAAATAATGAAAAGGAAGAGAGTTTCAACAGTGATATACTTATCACAGACAACAAAACTACTGAATAAAGATGAAGACAATGAAGAAAAAACCAAAATCTGGAGGTAGAAACAGTCTTGCCTAATCATTGCACCTGTAACATAGGGAAATAGGGATGCATCTCACCTGTAGCACACGGGAGGTGCGATGCATCTAGACTACCAATGAGAGACAGTGCAATGGTCCAGGGATGAGATTGAGCTTGGTTTTTGCTCACAGTTTGCAGCTTAGTTCAAGGATTTAGGCTGAGCTAATGATAGGCAGTAAACACAAAGCATAGGGGCTGATCTAATGAGGTTACTTGAGCTACCACCAGGGCACTTAGGATGTTTGCAAGTCAGATGTTCAATTCATAAACTAACTCGAAGATTGACGGAAGCAACATTGATCTACTTTGCAGTTGCATAGCAAAAGCAATTCAAAGTCTAGTTGGCTTAACTTCAGGCTCCATATGTAGTTTATAAAGAAAAAAAATAGAAACAAGCAAAAAAACTATTCACTCCCTAGTGGAGTCGCCATTTTATTATGAGGAAAACTAGTGTCCATTTAGAGCTGCTAGTCCCACTAAGACAGGTATCTATCTTAGAAACAAACAAATTAAAGTCACTTGTGTTTTCCTTTATGAGAGATAGATGAGAGAGAAGCAGAGAGTACCAACTTCAGTCTTTTTCTTGGCTCCTTGCTTGTTCCCTCTCCCCTTTGACAGAGCTTTGCCACTCTTTCCTCACTTGTCCCGCTTCAAAGAACACCTATAGAGTTAAAGCAGCATAATACCATCAAAGCATAGATATCTATAACCATAAAAAATATAGGATCAGATGTATATTAACCATACAAATGCATATATCAATACAAGATTCAAAAATATACAAGAATATGGAGGAAAACTCAAATAGCTTTATTGATAGAAGTAGTAGAAGAGAGGATTACAACCCATTGGTCTGACCCAACGCCATCCTCCCAGCATGAAAGCCCTCTTCACCTCATGAAAAGATATATCACCCAACACTATGATGTTTCACAGAGATATCAACAACACTTCCTTACAAAATACAAAATTCCAGCCCCTGGATCTCTAGGATGAGGGATCCATATATAGATATTTGCAGGTGGGTGTGTCAGCTTCTGGGATTTTGATTAGTGTCATTTCTCTAATAGTTCTTGGTTCCACTTGGAGATTTCATGATCTCTTACTCATCCTTGGGTGAATTTAGAGAGGCAAGTGTCAAATGGCTAGTGTCTTGAAGATTCTCTGGGTTTCCACCTAGCCAACTGCCTCTGCCATTTGTCAGTTCTCACTCATCGCACCCTATAGAAGGGATTTTCAGTATGCATCGCACTTTTTGCATGTAGCAGGTAAGATGCATCGCAGCCTTAGCACTGAGCAGTCTGTATGGTCCAGTTTTGACCAGTTCTAAGTAGTTTTTCGGGGAGAACTTCTGGGAGATGATGTAATCAGCTGACCTTGTTCCTTTAGGGTATGAAGCAACACTTTTAGGGGCATAGAAGCCCTTGGTTTATGGACATATGAGATTGGGGTTGCAGTTCCCAAATATGTCTATAACACCCCTTATGGCATTATGACACAGGCTTGGCACAGGTATTGTCCTTGATGGCAACTCACTCGACAAATCACTCAGATGAAAGTTTAGGCTCACAGGCTCTTAGAATAAAGGAATAGGAGGTATAAGCAGGTTCCCGTTGACCAAGCCGCGTATACACGCGGATTCACAGACCAAAAGGCGTGTATGAGCATACACACTTTCATGCACAGAAAAGCCTGTACAGTTTGGAAAACTTGGTTTTTGGTCCTTGGTATTTGGACCTATGGTTTTGCACCATGGTATCTCATCTGAAGTGTTGAACCCAAGTATTTGGACCCAGGTATTGGTTCTAAGTGGTTTTGGACCATGGCATTGAGTAAGGCCTAAGACTATAAAAGGGGAAGGAGATCATTAGGCAAAGGCACTCAAGGATTGAATATCTGATGAAGAGCAAGATCAAGAATACTAGTCATTGAGTTATGATGCATAGCTGAATTTGAATCAAGGAGGAACCTGAGCGCTAGAAGAAGGACAAGTTCTATTGATGGGTCAAGATCTTAAGGCTTGAAGAGAAGTATCTTTGTGTGATTTTGATCTGTTATATTTAGCGCATGACTTGATCTATAAAACTGATGATCTGGGTATGACTGATGTCTGAATAGTTGAAAAGGGTAAATTATCTTTATAGATTTGTACACAAGTTTAGCATAGAAAAGGTGTGTATACACACTGGTTTGATAATTCAAAATGAAATATACGTAGGTTTGCCTTAATATAACAGCGTATGCATGCAGGTTCTACATATTGAAGTAGCGTGCATCTCATAAAATATGTTTTAGCTACTTCTATTTACTGTTGCAGTGTTCTGGGTTCTGGTACTATTACTGTATTCTGGTTACAACATTTAGAGAAGTGATTGTTTGATTCAGTTTTTGGTTGGTGCAAAGGAGATTGATTGATGTAGATATATTTGATATTTGATTGATGTTATTGATGGATCCAGTCTGAAAATTTATGAAATGTGGTCCCTGGAAGAAAAGAGAAGGTTGTAGCCTTCTGTAGGCCAGCACCTATGTACTAGTACATCAGCTAGTACAAGAGCTAAGGGGGTTGTAGCTTCCTTCTAGGAGAAGTTGGAGAATGAGAGAAGGTTGTATCCTTCTGCAGGTAGAAGCCTGCATTCTAGTATGAGACTGCACCAATACAAAAATATTGCAAAAAGAAGTTTCTTATTAGGAGAAGATAGAGACAAATTGCAGTAGGTGGTTTTCACCCACATTAGGTTTCCACCTTATATCTTTTTTTCATGTGTGTGATTTCCTATACTGTTTATTAGATTTGATCACTGTTTTATGGTTCTGATATAGAGATTAATATTAGCTAACTAAATTAGAAATCTGCATGATATACGTGGTTTTCTCTAAACACAGTTGCGTATATAAGCAGGTTTAATTAACAGAAGTAGCGTATATCAATTTGTTTATGGAAATGAAAAATTGTAAATTGCTAGTACTGATTCACCCCCCCCCTCAGTATTATTTCCAACAATTGGAATCAAAGCATGTCCTTCAAAAGAAGCTTGGTCTCTTGAAGGAAAATCTATCATCATGAGCAACTATGAAAAAGAGGCATCCATGAGGCCACCAATCTTTTATGAGAGCAGCTTCGCGTATTGGAAGGTAAGAACCACAACCTATCTTCAATCTCTTGGCACAGAAGTTTGGGATATCGTGGAAGGAGGATACACATTTCCATCAACAACTCCTACAGATACGGCTGGTAAAAAGCAGTATGAAACAAATGCAAAGGATGTTAATACTCTATTGGGGAGTCTATCTCAATCATAATTTGTCAAGGTTATGCAGCTCAAAACCACCAAATAAATATGGGACAAGATCATTCTAAGTTATGAAGGAGACGATCAGGTAAAACGTGCAAAACTACAATCTCTCAAAATTCAATATGAAACTCTCAAAATGCAAAATGATGAAAGTGTGACTAATTATTTCTTACATATAGATGAGATTGTTAATCGCATGAAAATATCGGGTGAAGACATAAAATAAGTTACTTTAGTTGAAAAGGTTCTAAGATCTTTGTCTTCTAAGTTTGAATCAAAAGTTTCTGCCATAGAAGAAAAGAAAAATCTTTAGAGTATTACCATGTCACAGTTGCACGAAATTCTAACTGCTTTCAAAATGAGAAAAGGGGGTCCATCAAACATGAGAGGAGCTACATTCAAAGATTCAGGAAAAGGAGAATACAATGAGTCAGGACATACGTTAGAAGGAGAGGAAGAATCAAACTTTGTCAAGAACCTTCAACAGGGTTCTGGAAGATTCAAAGGTAAGCTACCTTTAAAATGTTTTTCTTGTGGAAGAGTTGGTCACTATGCAGCCAAATGTCCTCATAAAGATAAGCTTGATAAAGGTAAGGAACTAGTTAAATGGAACAGAAAACAAAACATAAGTAATAAGAGCTATTATACACATGAAGACAACGACGGATTTTCAAATAGTGATGAAGATGAACATGGTAATGATTATAGAATTTTGATGGCTTTTGAAGATGATTATTTCTTGGATGCTATAGATAAAGATGGCCACTATGAATAAATTTCTAAACTTAAAATTTGTTTAGAAGAAAAGAGTATGATTATAGATACTCTCACATTCCAACTTGCTGAAAGGGAAAAACACAATGAAAAGTTAGAATGTGAAATTGTGGGACTTAGAAAATATATTGAGAAAACAAAAGCTCTTAATCTTAGATTTGTTAAAGGATCTGAAACTTTAGATGAGACTATCAAAGTGCAACGTTCTCCTCTAATCAAGACAGGTCTTGGATATACAAAAGAAGCATCTCAAGCACAGAAGCCATCTACCTCCAAAAGTTATCTTGATGCAGCAAGGAGAAGTGAACAGGTTGACAATTGTCAGCAAAGGCATAAAGTGGATCACCAGGTTAATCGGGATCAATCTACTTCAAGGATGGACAAAAGCTACAAACAACCATAGGTAAATCATTCTCAATTTTCCTCAAGAATTAATGTCAATAGAAACTACGGTAGATTTGATAATCGCAAGAATTTCTTTAATGGCCAATGTTTCTCATGTCATAACTTTGGACACAAACTGCTCAATGTGTTGCCTACAAGACCATCATGACTAGAGAAGCACAAAACCAAAGGAGTGTGACTGGGATCATGAAGATAACCTATAATAACTTTTCTACTCTTGAAAATGAAATAGAATTCTCTATTTGTAACAACTTCGGTCATGAAGATTCTGAATGCAGGAGTAAGTTTTGGCAAACATCTCAAAAGGAGCAAGCTTCATTGGGTCCCAAAACATGGAGAAAGAAAGAACCGCAACCAAAAAGATGTGGTATAGACTTATATGCGGAAGGACGGGAAAATCAGTGGTACATCAATAGTGGATGCTCGAAACATATGACAGGTGATAAAAAAAAAAACTTTAGTCATATAGTGCCTTAGAAAAGGAAAGGAAGGTCTCATTTGGAAATGACACCCCTTCACTCATAAAAGGTAAAGGCTCTGTTCTTTTGAAAGAAAAGGTCAAAGCTGGACATGTATGTTGATGGCTTAAAGCATAATCTATTGAGTGTTAGTCAAATGTGTGATCAAGGAAATGAGGTAGTATTTCAATCAAATGGATGTATTGTTCGTGAGCTTGATACAGGAGAAACAGTTATCAAAGGCATAAGAACTCCAAATAATCTATACATACTCAAGGGAGGACAACAACAATTCTATCTAAGCAAAAATGATGAACACTGGCTATTGCATAGAACATTGGGGCATCTAAGCTTCCCTCAGATAAGGAAAGCATGCGAATATCAAGATGTTTGCGATCTTTCTGACATTAGAATTCCAAACAATACAATGTGCAAATCATGTTAGTTTGGTAAGCAAACCAGAACACATTTCCCTGAGAAGGAAGGATTAGCTAGTAAGCCACTTGTACTTGTCTATACTGATTTATGTGGTCCATCAAGGAAAAAGTCACCTCATGGAGAAGAATACTTTATATTGTACATTTATGACTTTTCCATAATGTGTTGGATAGGACTTCTGAAGCATAAAGACGAAGCTTTCGAAAAGTTCAAAGCTTTCAAAGCCTTGGTTGAAAATGAATCAGATCACAGAATCAAATGCCTCAGGTTTGATCGAGGAGGGGAATTTACCTCGGATAATTTTTTCGACTCTTGTGAAGAACATGGAATAAGAAGGGAATTCTCTATTGCAAGGACTCCTCAGCAAAATGAAGTGGTGGAAAGGATGAACAGAACAGTTCAACAAATGGCTCGTGCTATGCTTGATGAGTTTAGAACCCTTGCAACCTTCTGGGGTGAAGCTGCATTTGCTGTCGTTACTATTCTCAACAAAACAAACTTCCGGGTAAATAGCACTCAAACTCCTCATGAAATTTGGTATGGTAAGACTCCTACTGTAAAATACATCAAAGTTTTTGGAAGCAAATGTTACATCAAAAGGACTAATGAAAATATTGGCAAGTTTGAACCTAGAGCAGATGAAGGCATTCTCCTTGGTTACTCTTCCCGAAGTAAAGGATATAAGTGTTACAATAAAAGACTTGGAAAAATTGTTGAAAGAATTGATGTTGTGGTTGATGAAGCAAGCAACAATCCAAAGCAGATAAAAACTGAAGATTTTGAAGATGATGAGGACTATCCTTCAACATCAAATTGGACTAATGTTGAAGAAGAAACTTATGAGGCACCAGAAGAACATATAAGGGTAGAAGAAAAGACTCGATCTAGGTATGTCCAAAAGAACCATCCAGAGACTCAAATTTTGGGGCAGAAAGCGGCAAGTATACAAGTAAGAAGAATTATTACAGAAGCTTCAAGCTATCTAGCATTGCTCTCCTCCGTCAAACCATGAAATATAAGAGAAGCATGCAAAGATGAATGTTGGGTCAAGGCCATGAATGAGGAATTTTAGCATATTGAAAAGAATAACACTTGGGAATTGGCTCCTAGACCTAATGATAAGAATGTCATAGGGACCAAATGGATATTCAGAAACAAGTTGAATGAAAATGGAGATGTTATTAGAAACAAGGCCAGACTTGTTTGTAAAGGGTATGCTCAACAAGAAGGTATAGACTTTGAAGAAACTTTTGAACTAGTTGCTAGACTTGAAGCCATAAGAATGTTCCTTTCTATTTCTAGCTTTCAGAAGTTCAAAGTATATCAAATGGATTTGAAATCTACCTTTCTAAATGGAGACTTAGAAGAAGAAGTGTATATTGAGCAACCAGATGGATTCATCCTTGGAAATAATCCAAAACTTGTATGCAGACTCAGAAAGGCTCTCTATGGTCTTAAATAGGCTCCAAGGGCTTGGTATTATCATCTGGACAAATACCTCCATCAACAAGGTTTTTCAAAAGGATCAACAGATAGCAATCTATATATTAAAATTGACAATGATAAATTGCTAATACTTGTTGTGTATGTTGATGATATCATCTTTGGTAGCAATGAAGAAGCCATGAGTCAAAAACTTTGCTTCGATGATGCAAAAAGAATTTGAAATGTCCCTACTTGGCAAGCTCACATATTTTCTTGGTTTACAAGTCCAACAAAACAAAGATGGTATCTTTCTATCACAAACCAAGTGCCTCAAGCAAATATTGAAGAAATATGGCATGGAAGATTCGAAACCAGTATGTACCCTATGGTAACAGGATACAACCTCAACTCAAATGATGAATCAATAGCAGTACATCAACCAACCTATAGATCCATGATTGGTAGTTTGCACTATCTTACAGGTACCTGACCAGATATCATGTATGCAGTGGGAATAGTTGGAAGATTCCAGGCAAATCCAAAAGAAGCACACCTTCAGGCAGTTAAAAGGATTTTCAAATATCTTCAAGGAACACAAAGCTATGGCTTATGGTATCCTAGAGATACAAATCTCACACTTCATGCATATACAGATGCAAATTGTGTAGGAAGCATGGATGACAGAAAAAGCACTAGTGGTGGTGCATTCTTTATGGGTTCCAGATTAGTATCTTGGTTCAGCAAGAAACAAAGTTCAATTGCATTATCTACAGCTAACGCAGAATATGTGGCTGCTGCATCTTGCTGCACACAACTTCTTTGGATGATGCAAACATTGCAAGACATTCAAATCACTTGTACTCCACCTATCTCCATTTTATGTGATAATACAAGCGCAATCAATATTTCAAAGAATCTAGTCATGCATTCAAAGACCAAGCACATTCCTATCAAATATCATTTTCTTCGGGAACAAGTGCTTGAACAAAAGGTCAAATTGGAGTATGTTCCCTCCAAGGAATAGGTTGCTAATATATTCAACAAACCACTGCCCAGGGAGACATTTGAATACCTTAGACAGAAGCTGGGAGTAGTTGATGCATCATCTTGCTGTTGACATTTATCTGTTTCAGAGAAAAGTGGTTGTATGTGAGTCTCATGAAGAGAATCCGTGTACATACGCCTGTTTCTGTGGATACAGTCGCGTATATGTGGGTTTGAAGAAAAATAGTGGGCCAGAATCAGGATGAAAAAAGTCTGATATGGGTTTGACAGAGACCATCTGGCACAGGTCCATGGGGATAATATGCTTCTAATAATGCATTGTTGGCATTATCTTAGAAGATCTTGGTACAACTTCACAGTTGTTTTTGATTCAAGTGGAACAGGTGCAAAGGGAGATCATGGTTGATGGTCCGGGTGGTGGTTGACAGATGTTGCTGATGATAGTTGCTAATGACTATCATAGTCTTGTCTTAGATATTTGGTCTCTATGTCATGTATTTCTTTTATTATCAAGGTCATGTAACAACCTATCTTGTTTCCCCACTATGCTTGGGATGGATGATGTAATGTTCTTGTCTTATCATGTATAAACTTTTGGTATATCCCCACTTGGTTGGGAGATGGATGTATGTATGAGCCATTGGTGATAGGAAGGTCATTTATGATGTATAGAGTGATGTTCTCCTTGTAGAAGATCTTTTTGCAGACCTTGCTTACAGGGAGCACACTTCAACAGAGCAGAGATTTCAGCATGTACTCAGGGGGAGCATAACCCTTTGCCCTTGATGACAAAGGGGGAGAGTGACTTGGGGTTGCCATCAAGTCCAAAGGGGGATATTGTTGGCATTATGACACAGGCTTGGCACTATGGCATATGTGTTGTCCTTGATGGCAACTCACTCGACAAATCACTTAGATGACAGTTTAGGCTCACAGGCTCTTAGAATAAAGGAAAAGGACACATACGCAGGTTCCCGTTGACCAAGCCGTGTACACACACGGATTCACAGACCAAAAGGTGCATATGCGTATACACACACCTTCATGCATAGAAAAGCATGTAAATTTTGGAAAACTTGGTTTTTGGTCCTTGGTATTTGGACCTATGGTTTTGGACGATGATATCCCATCCAAAGTGTTGAACCCAGGTATTTGGACCCAGGTATTGGTTTTAAGTGGTTTTGGGCCATGGTATTGAGTAAGGCCTAAGACTATAAAAGGAGAAGGAGATCATTAGGCAAAGGCACTCAAGGATTGAATATCTGATGAAGAGCAAGATCTAGAATATTGGTCATTGGGTTATGATGCATAGCTTGATCTGAATCAAGGAGGAACTTGAGCACTAGAAGAAGGATAAGTTCTATTGATGGGTTAAGATCTTAAGGCTTGAAGAGAATTATCTTTGTGTGAGTTTGATCCGTTATATTTGGTGCGTGACTTGATCTATAAAACTAATGATCGGGGTATAACTGATGTCTGAATAGTTGAAAAGGGTAAATTATCTTTTATAGATCTATACGCAGGTTCAACATAGAAAAGGCACGTATACACGCTGGTTCGGTAATTCAAAATGATGTATATGCAGGTTTACCTTAATATAACAGTGTATGCACACAAGTTCTACATATTGAAGTAGCGTACATCTCATAAAATATGTTTTAGCTAATTTTGTTTACTGTTGCAGTGTTCTGGGTTCTGGTACTGTTACTGTATTCTGGTTACAACATTCAGAGAAGTGATTGTTTGATTCAGTTTTTGGTTGGTGCAAAGGAGATTGGTTGATGCAGATATATTTGATGTTTTATTGATGTTATTGATGGATCCAGTCTGAAAATTTATGAAACGTGGTCCTTGGAAGAAAAGAGAAGGTTATAGCCTTTTGTAGGTCAGCACCTACATACTAGTACATTAGCTAGTACAAGAGCTAAGGGGGTTGTAGCTCCCTTCCAGGAGAAGCTGGAGAATGAGAGAAGGTTGTAGCCTTCTGCAGGTAGAAGCCTGCATACTGGTATAAGATTGCACCAATACAGAAATATTGCAAAAAGAAGTTTCTTATTAAAAGAAGATAGTGACGAATTGCAGTAGGTGGCTTTCACCTACATTGGGTTTCCACCTTATATCTTGTGTTCATGTGTGTGATTTCCTGTACTGTTTACTGGACTTGATTACTATTTTATGGTTCTGATACACAGATTAAGATCAACTAACTAAATTAGAAGTCTGCAAGATATACGTGGTTTTATCTAAACACAGTTGTGTATATATGCATATTTAATTAATAGAAGTAGCATATATCAATTTGTTTATGGAAATGAAAATTTGTTAAATTGCTAATACTGATTCACCCCCCCTCTCAGTATTATTTCCAACACCTCCAATACTGCTTCGGGTGAGACTACAACCTACACTATGCAGGTTGTTTCCGAAAGGATCAGCAATGTATGGTTTTGTTGGTTGGCGCAACTAACTCTGAACCTGGGTCAGGACCCCTTAAGCCAACAAATGGTTCCGTTGCTGGGACCGAGATTTGCTTAAAGAGATGTGTTATGTCACATCATTAGAATCTGACTAAGAAAGAGATTGAAAAGTGGTTGGATTGGAAGATTCACTAGTTTGCGGCTCAAGAAAACAGGAATCCACGCCTGTCGAAGGAGGATTGGTTGAATAGATATCTGTATACAGAGATACACAAGATTTTCTTTTGCACCTTTCCATGTTAATTATATGAGTGGCTAGAAAAATTCATAGATGGTCAAGGGAAGTGGAAGCTTGATAGTCATATAGTGTGGACTCCAGAATTGGTATGATGACTAGAGGCATCTGAAAACAAGATTGGGCAGGTTGTCGATCATTGGCTTGATCAAATTCTGGGAGGATTTGTTACTGAATTTGCAGTTTCCACCTCAATTAGCTATAGAGAAGCGGAGCAAAGATTCTTCAAGGGACCGCGAGGTAAGTATTTAAGGTCATTAAATAATAGGATTAAAATGATATTATGTGAAAAGTGGGTAATTCCATTACTTTAATGTTCGAAGCTACGTGAAGTGGTAGATTCTTTAAAAGTAGCGGATTTGACCCAGAGTATAGTCCATTGATTGAACCTCCTTCAAGTGACGACAAAGGGGCGGTGTTAACTACACCACGAAGCACTGTTCAATTAATAACTCAGGGTATTCCGAGAATATCTCATCCATCCACCCCACCTCCGCCTCCACCTCCATCGCATATTCCTTCACCTAGACCTCCGCCTCCACCTCCATCGCATATTCCTTCACCTACACCTCCGCCTCAAAGCTACATGAAGTGGTAGATTATTTAAAAGTAGCGGATTTGACCCAGAGTATAGTCCATTGATTGAACCTCCTTCAAGTGACGACAAAGGGGCGGTGTTAACTACACCACGAAGCACTGTTCAATTAATAACTCAGGGTATTCCGAGAATATCTCATCCATCCACCCCACCTCCGCCTCCACCTCCATCGTGTTGGCATTATGGCACAGTTCCGGAGCTATGGAACAAGTCTTGTCCTTCATGGCAACTCTTTTTGGTAACAGATCTCAGTTTAGGAACTCAAAAAGTAGAAAAATACATATACGCAGATTCATCTAGACGAATGCGCGTATACACGCGGCTTATACATTACAAAAATGCGTATATGTTGGGGATCATTCTTTTGGTCCTTGGCAGTTAGATCTTGGAACTTGAGCCGTTGTTTTGGACCATGGCGTCTCGTCAGATGTGTTGATCCCTAGTTTGGGGTTCATGGTATTGGAATGTTATGGTTTTGGACCATAGTATTGGGGAAGGCTTAAGGCTATAAAAGAGGAAGGAGATCTTGTGACAAATCACCAATCTGAATTATAATTGAAGATCCGATAAAGTGCTAGAGCTGGTATATTGGGTGGTGATGCAGATCTGGATCTGAAGGAAGGAGGAACCTTAGCGCAAAAGGAAGGATAAGTTCTACTCATGGGTCATAATATTTAAGCTTGAATGATAGTATCTTTGTATGATTTTGATCTGCTAGATGTGACGCTTGCTTGATCTATCTGGTAATCTGGGTTAATTAATGATTGAATAGTTGAAAGAGTGAATTATCCTTCGTAAGACCTGTACGCAGGTTCAGTAAGGCAAAAACGCATATACACGCAGTTTCAGTGAAGTAAAGGAGCGTATACGCAGGTTGTTCCATACGCAGATGCGTATGCACACTAGTTTCAGGCTTTTGAAATAGCGTATATAATCTAAGTTGTGATCTAGCTGCTTCTGACTATTGTTGCTGTGTTCTGGGTTCTGATTTCTGGTGTATGGTTTCTGGTACTGTGTTTTGGGTACAGCTGTAAGGAGAATATCTACTTGATTCAGATCTAATTTGTGAAAAGGAGATTGGTTGATTCTTGATGATTGTT
>APFE030637678.1:66954-103725 GCA_000404065.3 Pinus taeda
TTTTTCCTATTCATTTCCTTATTTTGCCACTCATTCCCTCCATCAAATTGCTCAAATCATTGTATTTTAGGACTTTTTACATGATTTTCTAATTATGCTAATGACTGTGTTTGGTTTAGAATTTTGGTTCAAGGTGTTGCTTTCCGCAGCTCATAGAGGGTTTTCCGCAGCTGATCCCGGTTTCCGCAGCCAACCCCGAATTCCGCAGCTGTTTTATTAAACGCTATGTTCCAGGTGTCCTCCAGGAAGAAGAGCCACATGGGCAAGTTCGTGGAACCAAGGACTTGGTGTGTGTCCCTCCAGATCATCCAAACCAGTCATCCAAGCCCGTGGTCAACGAGGAGGCAACTTCGGTCAAACAGAGGTCATTGGCGGTGGCACGACTCTGCGTGTTCTGTTTTAGAGCGCGTGGGGAATAGGTGGCATCTTCCTCAGTTATGAAAGTAGTGGGAGACACAATCCAACAGCGGATTGAATGCCCACGATGACCGTTTCCTAGATCTGAGGACGTAGCAGGACTACGTGTTTCAAATCAGCTGTTCGAATTACTTAAATTTCGTTAAGCTAGTTTACCTTCTGCAATTATAAATAGAGCATCTTTGAACGCTGGACAAGTTAGTTGTTAATTGTTAGCTGCTGTTTTTATACCTTTGAACTCCCACTGTATATTTTTATTTGATGCGCAATACATGAGAAGGCTGTTGTTTCATTTACGCATGTGATTGGTCTTTGAATGGCTGGAGTAGGCAGAGGCCCCCTGTTTACTAAGGCCTGTACAGTGTTTTTAGTTTCTCGCATTTCGTTTTCTTATTTCCTGTATATAATGCCTTTAATTGCCGTGTTTTAGATAGCTGTACATACAATTCCATTTCTGCTTGTTTACATTTCTGCTCTTTTTCATGACTGATCAGTGTGTTATGCAGGTTTCTTAGGCGTGCCCGGGACAGTTTTATGCTTTTCTTTTGCACAACTAGTGATATGTGTGATCATCTTATCTATGTTGCTGACCTTCTTTGTTTTGCAGCCTTTATTTCATCATTATCATTTAGTTAATTTGCATATTTTCTTTTTGTTTGTAGATATCAAGTTGTTTATCTATTGATGGTCTCTTCTTTATAACTTAATATCTTTATTAAGGACCAAAACATCACTTAATGCAGCTTAGTTTAGTTGTTCAGAAACTCACAATTGCTTGACTTGTTTTTAATGGTTTATCGCATGATACATTCAGTTAAAAAGCAAGAGGTTAAGAAGAAGTTAAAGTATTTGTGACTAGTCTTTCTTTTAGATAGATTTACTTTAGTTTCAACATTGCTTAGTGATTATTTGATATAGATCTCATTTGCATTTCCTTGCAGCAACAAAGGCACTGGGCCAATGTCATTAGTCTTTTATTTAATGCCTGTACTTTCCTTTAAGCATTGATTTCATTTCAAGCTTTCTTGTAGAGTCCTTTTAATTTGTAAAAAGCACATCACAATCACACACACTTCACTCACTTGATTTTGAGTTTTAAGAAGCACATCACAATTTCACACACTTCACTCACTTTATTTCATCACACCACATTAGGAGAGATATACTTAAAAACAACCCTAAAAAGTTAAAAACGACAAAAGCTCAAGAAATAGTTGCCTAAGTACATACAGTACATCTCACTTCATCAGCTTACGAGCCCCGGGTTGACATTTAAAAGTTGCAATTTAGACATCAGTAAATTGACCAAACAAATAGTACTACCCTAGTGGAGATATATGTGAAGAAGAAATACTTGTCTAACATCAAGTGAAATAGTTCACATAGATGCAATGATCATGATATACATTACAACACATTTCCAATAAGTAATCATAGAAGTCATTGAAATAGTTCAATTACTCCAATACAGATGATAGAAAACATGAACCATAAAAATTCAATGAATAAAATTAGAAACATTCACAATGCACGTGTGAAAATGTGTTGGCTTTGAAGGCTTCAATATTAAGAAAAAGTCCGAAGATACATAAATACAATGAACATCACTAGCTCCAATAGTGGAGCATTAGAGCCACTATTTTCTCCCCAAAAGTACTAACCCTATCTCTATAATTCCCTGTAGGAGAAGCCAAGGTTAAAATATTTTACATGAGAAATGATGATCCTTTTATAACTTGAGGCATGACCTTTCACATCCACATGAATCTTGACTTTCCAACTCCTAGTAAACTTTAGACTTCTACAACCTTTGGAATTCCAAATGAATTTTGGGATTACATATGACTTTCGGTATTACATGTATTTTGGAGTTCCGTGACTCTTTATTTCATACATGACTCTTGGATTTCCACTTATTTGTATTGACAATGCTTACAACAATACATCATGACTTCCACATCATTATGTGATGAGAATTTGACATGTAACTATCTTGATTGGGACTAATAATGACCGATGACATGGAATTATTCAATGGTGATATGGCTACCACTTGTATCTTCATTATTCACGCAACCTTGCTCATTGATGTCTTCACCCTCCAAATGGTCCTTCATTTAATGGAGTCTTCTGGATGCTTTGATCATCAACATTCAAGTGTGTTATTTTTTCGTTCAATGCTTCCTTTGTTTGTTATCTTTGCCCAATCTTCCTCGTGTATCTGCAATAACTCATGACAAGAAACCATCAGCCTGAAAAACTCTTATTCTACCGTGCTTCATGCAAATCTTTTGTTCATGCCTTCTTAGTGTGATTAAGAGAGGGAGGTAGTGAAGGCAAGGTGCATGATGCAAGTTTGAAAGATGAAGGGGAAGGCTTTGTCTACCCAAGTGTGTTGTTCCATTAAGGGAGAGATGGAGGGTGCAGGGTGCACTCCTGAAGGCTAAAGGATGAAGGCTTTAGGCCTTCTAGGTGTGCTCATGCGCTCAAGAGGCCTAGGAGGGTGCATGACACAAGTTTGAAGGTTGAAGGGAGAGGCTTCGTTCCTTTTAAGTGTGCTCATGTTCTTAAAGGGTCAGGAGGGTGCATGTCATGTTGGGTAAGGGTTAAGGTTGAAGCTTGAGACCTTCAATGTGTTCTCATGTGCTCAAGGAGGGTGTACTTCTTTGAGGTGGAGGAGTGTACTCAAATGAAGACATAGTCTTTGGAAGGGCGCAATTCAAGACATGAAAGGGGGAAGAGGCTTAAGGGGTGTGATCAGTGTTGTTGGAGGGTGCATGGTGCACTTCCAAATGTGAAGGATTCCCAATCAAGGCTTCAGAGTGTGTTCATGCACTCTTGGCCTCAATGGGTTTTCTTTCAAACCAAAGATTTGTCTAAGTTTGGGATATAGGGTGAGGGGCAAACAAGATGAGTTTAGACATAAAACCATGCGTGAGACATACCAAATCATCAAGAAAGCTTAAGAAATGATAAGTATATATCAAAATGCCACTTTATACACATTCCCCAACTAAAAAAAGTAAAGTGTGTGAGATTTTAACCCAAAATTGTCGTTTTACAAGAATAAATATGTTATGGCCATGAAATGCACTTAAAGGTGTTCTAATCAATGAGAAGACAATTTAGAACATTGAGGGATGCTTCAAACAGAAAGAATAACACGAGAAGACACTTGATGATCAAGGCAACACTAGATATGACAGTGATAGTAGGCTCCAAAATTTGAATGTAGTGAAATTTTTTGGAGTGTGTTGTAGCAACAACAACACCCTTCTAGGATCCAAAGAACAATGTATTAGATGCTCTACAAGAAATCATATAACTTTATCTCTTTCTTAACCATCATTTTGCACACATGATTTTAACAACAAATCCTTCAAGAAAAACATAGAGATTCCTTAGCATGGAGCAACTTCATGCAAGTGGAAAATATCTCTTCAATAGAAGGGGTTCCTACCAACTCCTCTTTTGGTCAATATACTTTTGGCTTGTCACCATCTCTTCCTTAGTTAAGGATTCAATATTTCCAATCACAAAGCTAGTGCTTTAGAAAGCTCAACATTTTCCTACAAGGGCTCTTTTGCATGGGAAAATATCCATTCCATTTCTAACCCAACCTCATTTGAGTGTACATTTCTTAGGCATTCTTCTACCCTTTCCATTGATAATCCCATTTAAATTATCATTACAATCATTGAATCATCAAGATGTGGTATAATAGCTTGCATTGATGCATTCTTTCCTCCTATAGACTTCACCACTTTGTAATTGACTCAATAATAGACATGATTCATTATTAGACAAATTGAAGTAGTGAATTCCACATTGTACTGGGGAAATGAGGGAAGTTGCCACACAAGGAAAACAACCTCCAAGAGTAGGGATTGTAGTACCTTGGAAAAGTCCTCTAAATATTTTCAATGAGAAATGGTTCCTTCATGAAGATAGCCTTTCATTTCATTTCCCAACGAACAAAGTGTGATCATAATTAATCAACTTTGCATCAAGGGTCCCAGAGGACCACGACCTGGTTCCCTAAATGATGAGAATGAATTTTGAGAGTTTGTCAACTATTTGTAAGGGTGATACTACCTTAAAGCTTATGCATTGCATACCATGGGTCCTTCTTCAACTTATACGAATCAAAAGATATTCCAAAAACACTGGTAACCTGACTTACTTAGCCAAGGTATTGTCAAGGTAATCTTGATCACAAATCTATAGTGATTCCAAGATATATTTGATTTCTAATGATGGTTATTCTACATTATTTCAGAAGCAGGAAAATATTTGTAATTTAAGACCCCACATACGAAATCAACATAATTTTATTGAGCTTTACATTGAATAAGTATGTCTAGCTAAAAACTATCCTGACAATTTAAAACAATGACCGTTCTTGTAATATTGTACTTTTTTAACAGCTTCTTGAGCTATGCATCTTAGTTTGTCTATAAGTCAACAACCATAATATTTTCTAGATTTTCTAATGACTGTAAGAATGAATACATGAGTGGGTTTTTAGGCCATGTTTTCCTTAAAAGGGTGTATGCACAATTGATATTATTCTTTCTCCATACATTGGTAGGGTATAGGTGAAGATGTGAAAAATAATCTTTTATATTATTACAAATATCTACATTTTATTTCTCTGCCCAAACCCTTGTCAAACCATTATAGTCACTCCTTAATATAGTTAAATATAAGAAATGTTGTGTTTAACTTGATGAACAAGAAGGGGGAACAAGTTATGATGTGGAGATTCATCCTATAGACAATGTTGATCATATAAGGTTTGCAACCACTTAATCTCATCATTAACCCCTCTCTAATTTATTAAAAAACTCTATAATTATATTTTCATTCATTTCACATATATATAATTTTTAATAGATATATTCTAAATATTCCTCATATCACTTTTCCTCATTAATATATTTTTAACATATTATAAAAAATCTCGAAAATATACAATTAATCATTCTTGTTGATTAACACTATAATATTTAATCATAACATTAATTTTTGAAAACAATAATAGAATTTAATTCATTTAATTCTATAATAATACTTTCAATACTTCATATATATATACTTATAATATATATATATATTATATATATATAATAATATATATATATATATATATTCTTATTAAAATATTCCTTACTATAACTATCTCATTTCTCTCATTAATATTATTTTTAACATATTAAAAATCTTAAAAATATTACAAATTAATCACTTCTTATTAATTAAATATTTAATCATATATTTGGACTTATCATTCATTTCATATATTAATATATAATAAATATATATTCTCCTCATAATCACTTTTCTCATTAATATATTTAACATATTTATAAAAAATCCTTTAAAATATACAATTAATCAACTTATTTGATTAAACAATATAATATTTATACATAAATTCATTTTTTGAAAACAATAATAGGAATTTAATTCATTTAAATTTATAATAACACTTTCAATACTTTCATATATATATATAATATTAATTGTATTTTTAATATAAATAATTCCTTATATAACATATTCTTATTCTTCCATAATATATTACATATTAAAAATACTTAAAATATTACAATAATCACCCTCTTATTAATTAATCATATTTACTGACTTATAAAATATATATATATTTTTAAAATAATAAAGGCATTTAATTCATTTAATTTATTTAATCATTAGATAATTCCTTTTTTAATTTCACTGTCAGCCATTTTCCTTAAACCCTAATACTATCTCCCCATTTATTAACCAGCGAGTAATGATTAATTTTCCACATACTTTCATCTTGATGATGAAACTCAGTTGAAGGTTCGAAACGTCGATCTAAAAAAATCAATATAAATAAGATAAATCCAGAAAATCTATTACCAGATAAAATATCCTTAGAATAAATCACAGAAAGATTGCATGACATATCTCCAAGTTTGGCTACAAGTTATTTTCAATTCATTGTTCCTCGTACTGCTACAAACTACATATATGAAATATATATTCTCTTGTTTGTGATCATGCTCTATTTCAAGAAGCAGAGCCTATCTACAAGGATAGTCACAATATAGTAAAAACATATAACGAGAAATGTTAGAGATTGAAAATTTTTATGACAACTCCTAATTTAACAATTCCATGTCCTTTGTGTAGCTCATGTTCGATATGAGAGGTTTCAAATTTCATTTAACATTCAAAACAAGCTCGAATGGAGGTAGAGTCTCAAGTTTATATTAGACCATGATAGTGTGAAAGTCTATTACGAACAAAACGATTATATATGTATACCCTACCTCTCCAGTTTTTGTATTTACAAATGTTGTTTAAAAAAAATAAATCCAACCTCATATATGTAAGTCTCCATGTGGAGAAATTTTAATCATAAATCATTGCAAAGGATAGCCTAAGCACAAGATGACCTGATTTCGAAAATGAAGGAACAAAATTGTTGCCAAGACCATAGCGTCGTTACCTAAAATCGATCCTATTAGTTCAGGATATATCATGGTTAGGGAAGGGAATCATGAACTCAACGATTTAATTAGAAACCATTATAAACAAGAGGAGCTGCAGGACAGCAAGTCCCTGCCCTGAGCTGGGAAAAAGCAGCCTTACAGTTAAAGCTGGGCAAAAGCAGCCTGTTAACTTAAGCTTGAGGCATTGCGCGAAGAGTTCCAAAAAAGCAGCCTGTTAACTTAAGCTTGAGTTCCAAATTATTTGGGAAAAAGCAGCCTGTTAACTTAAGCTTGAGGCACGAAGAGTTCCAAAAAAGCAGCCTGTTAACTTAAGCTTGAGTTCCAAATGCTTCATCGCTGGGAAAAAGCAGCCTGTTAACTTAAGCTTGAGGCATTGCGGGAAGAGTTCCAAATGGTTCATTGCAGGAAGAGTTCCAAATGCTTCGTGTGAAGTAGACTGAAAAGCTTACCAATTAACTTAGAGTCTCAAACAGAAAACCGTTAAGATTTCAACATGCATCCAGGCTTAGAGGATGAAACTATGGTCAGACATTTCAGTGGCCGCCATTGTTAGTAGGGTGATTGTTTGAGAGTTGCATAAGAAACTGGCCAGTGAAATGTCGTTGCGAACAGAGCATCACGTACTGCACTCCTTGGCCACTTCGAGTTTCTGCAAGACCACGTGAAAGCTTAGTTATGAGCAAAAAGACGTTGGAACCGGGTATACGAATTACAATGGCCTATTTAAGCATAATGGTATATACTCGGTATTAAATTTTATTTCTCCCGGAAATTCATGCCCTTTACGGAACGTTGCAGGTTGCAGCATCCTCCAGGCAAAACCAATTATCTGAAAGCCAGGGCGAGCATTTTCTTTGCATATTACGCGATAAAGCAATGAGAAATTGCCGAAATTACGTGGAAAACAGAGACATTACAGACATGAGCATTTGAGAATGTGTACTTGAACGTCCTCCAGGCAAAACCAATTATCTGAAAGCCAGGGCGAGCATTTTCTTTGCATATTACGCGATAAAGCAATGAGAAATTGCCGAAATTACGTGGAAAACAGAGACATTACAGACATGAGCATTTGAGAATGTGTACTTGAACCCGTGAACGGTAGTGCTATTTCCATGCATTAGCAAATTTGAGTTAAAAAAAGACTAAATTCTAACAATATTTTATCTAGAAAAAATTAATACCTATGTTCGATTTTGAGGCTCGTCCAAGGATAGATGGACCTCTCTACTTTGTGCTGAAAAGATCATCATATATTTGGTTTTCAGTCATTACCAAACTGACATATAATATAAACTTATGATAATTATGTACAACCTTTATTATGAACCAATTATATTATGTTTTTTCGTACTGCAAAAAATAAATAAATCCCAATATTAAACTTTTCCATCCGTGTTTATCATTATTGAACTCATCATTGTGCATCGTAAACCATGAAACAAAAATTAGAAGGAATTAAAACATTGAAATGTAGTGTGTTCCTCAATAAATAAATATATTTTGTGTAAAGAACATATGTATGTTGGGTATTTTTGAAATGGAATGGGAAAATACCAAAACCAGACAAACACCACAGAGCCAATGCTCTGTTTCCTTTGCTCCAGGATCTTTTACACAGAGGACCCTTTTAAAAAAAAAATTAGCTAAGAAGAGAGTATTTCACCACCATAGAAGATTTCCATTCATTAAAATAAATTCACAGTTACACATTCATCCTCTTTGCTGTGAGGGATTTACCAAAAACAACATTAAACCAAAACTCTGTTTTCACCTGAGAATTTACAGAGACATGTTCATCCTCTTTCACTCAGAGGGATTCACCAAAACATTACAAAAGAAATTACTCTGTCTCCTATGAAATTTTACACCACTGTGTGTAAATATTTCATTTACATTCACTGCTGTGTGAAAACAAAACTTACAGGGATTTACATATTTACTTTTTCACTGCTGTGTGAAACTATTCATGGTTTTGAAACCAAAACTGCCCCTAGTTTTCTTCATTCACTTCTCTGCCTTCTCCTGCACTGCTGTGCATTCTCTGCTTTTCTTACATTACAAAAGCTTTCACACTACTGTGTTTCATACATGCTCAAAAATAAACTCTGTTACCTTTTAATTTTACGAGCTGTGTAGTTTTCTATTTCACGCTGCTGCGAACAAAGGTTTTCATCCTCGTGTGCAATACACCATTTTCTCTGGTCTGTACTCTGGTGCTGCGGACCCTGTTTTTATCTTCACCGTGTGTTTTTCACATAACACACATTGGATTACAATCCCTAGTTTTTTTCATTGGTGCTGCTAGACCAATCTTCTTATCACCGTGCGCGATTTACATTTTCATTTTATACTTCTGACCCCTGTTTCTTTTTTTTACTATGTGCAATTTCATAATGCACATATGACAATCCCCGTGGGATAATACATAACAAAAAATGGGTCAACGCCTTTTTTTTAAAAACATATATTAAAAACTTATGTTATATTTCGCCCATGCTCCATATTAAATCGCCGTAGGAAAACATTAAACTTTTACCAAACTCATGTCATAAAATTATTACAAGGTATGGTCCAGTAATTTTTACTCCACGCTGCATTTAATTTTCAACAGGCCGTATGTACTTCGGACACCTTAACCAGCAGAGACCTTTCCAGACAATCAAACGGCGGAGAGGATGGCTGATTGATCGGACGCATATCGGATGGGGTAAGAAGACCGGAAGTTACCTTCCGATGGAGGCCTGAGGCTGATGTCATGCGAGCGTCACTGTTGGACAGTTGTCGGCATCGGACCACCACCATACGGAAACTGCCTTTAACAAAAAGCGGTGCGATATCTTCCTGCCGGTTTTAAGTTTGCAGCTGGGTGGTTTTCTGAGTTGCGTTGACTGCTGACCGCGCGGTTTAACTGTTGGCCTGCGCACAGGGGAAATTACCATTTCCAACACTCCCCTTTAATTTCACCTGCTGGGCATTCAGTCTTACCCAAACACTTCCTCAACTCCTTGACATGCCGCTGTTGCAAAAGAGTCTTCCTCTTAACAGAGGGATTAACCACTGTCTATGCTGAAAAGCATCTTCCTCTAAACTAGAGGGATTCTCCAAAGACAACAAATCTTCCTCTTAAGAGAGGGATTCACTAACACTGCTTCAGATGTAGTTCCCCAAACAACAAAATAGTCTTCCTCTTTAATAGAGGGATTAACCTGAAACTGTGCTTAAGAGCACCTTCCTCATGATAGAGGGATTCACCATAACAATGTGCTGAAGAACACCTTCCTCTTGACAGAGGGATACACCTGTGACTATGCTGAAAAACATCATCCTCTTGATAGAGGGATTTACCATGTGTATGCTAAAAAGCATCTTCCTCTTGATAGAGGGATTTACCATGACACTGTGCTGAAAAACACCTTCCTCTTTAACAGAGGGATTCACTAAGAACTTCACTTCCTCTCACGGAGGGATTACTGCCAAACACGGCTTTAGATGAAGTTTCAAAACAAAAACATTCATTGCACTGTTGTGCACACTCATTACCTTGTTCTTTTATGCTGCTACATATTCTCTGCTGCACTGTTGTGTCATCTTCTTTGTTGCGTCTACCCCACACTGCTGTGTCTTCACTTGCTGATGTGTTGCCGCACTTCACTTACATTTCTTTGCAAACTCTGCATTGTTGTGTATTCTTCAAAGACAGAATGCTCAATCTTTTCTGGAACAATTACTTTGTCCCACCTTACAAATTTACACTGTTGTGTGTAAACATTTCTTACATGTGCTGCTGTCCAAAAACTTCAAGCTGCTGCCTTTTCTTATGCACTGCTGTCCATACCCATAACCATAGACTCTGTCATCCCTGGGTTTTTATTTGCTGCTGCGTTGCCTCTGCAATTTGCACTGTGACTACATTTTATTTCATCATACTGCTGTGTGCCCATACACTAACTCTTTACTCTCCATTACTTGCTCATAGAGAGAAATCATCCTCACGCTATTTTGCGTTGCATTCTCCACACAACAAAACAAACAAAAAAAAAATTAACACGGGCTGCTGCGTTTTCTTTTACACCCTTGCTTCACACGATCTTAGTCTTCATTCTTTTTTTACACAATGCACTGTTGTGCAGTACCTTTCATTTTTCTGCTGCCACACATTATCATTAACCCATGTGCATTAATAATCTGCTGTCCCTGTTTCTCTTTATGCATTTCTTTGCATGCTGCATTGCATATGAAGAAAAACATTACATTCTTTTACTGCTGTGTATTGTACTCACTCTGCTGTGAGTATGTTCTCACACATGACATAGAAGGAAACTACCTTCCATTGCTATGCACTTCAAATGCATGTGCTCCATAACAAAATTCAAAATCTGCTGTTTTATATTCTATCTTCCCACTGCTGTGAGGGTCTCCATGCTTTGCATACTTTTCTTATTGCGCTGCTACACTTCACATTTGAGCGCTGCCCCTTTTTCTTGCTGTTATGGCAGATTTAACTTCATATTTGTCCCAAAAAAAAATGGTCTTCATCAAAGAGTGACTGTTAAGACAGTTCAGCAACAAAAAATTACAAGCTCCCCTTTAATGTGTGCTTGTCTTCTTTTGGCAGACTCTTCTCAAAACAAATTTAGATTCACTGGGGAGTTCAAGGAATTTTCAGATTGCCTTTCCTTCCTTCTCCATACTTGTGTAACTTTCTTCTTTTGCATGGGTCTAGCTTGTGTAAGAGCCCATGTCAAGTTACAATCTCGTGCCATATGACCAATGTCATGACACTTGAAACATTCAACATTGTTCATGAATAAAAATTCATGATTTCTTCTTGTGAAATTATTTCTTGGAGATTGTCGGGGACCACAACATCTATCTCCATGAAATGCTCTATAGTCTTTTGCCATATGACCAAAGTTTGAGCAAGAATAACAATAACCAAAAAATGAACTTTGGTACCTGCAAGATGAAGGTTTCCTTGATGTACTTCTGAAGCCTTGCTGCCTTGAGATCCTTTGATGATCACCATTGCCTCTTGCCTTTTTCCCATCAGCTACATTTCTTCTTGGAGCTGGTTTTCTACTTGGAGCAGGATTTCTTCTATTGCAGCCTTCATTTTTCTCCTTGCCTTTGCTGGAACTAGGAGCATCACCATTTCTTTCTGGCTTCTTCACATCTCCTTTGCTTAAAGCATTTTCATCCTTGTTTGAAGATTCACCTACATACCTAAGTCCTGATTTATCAGATGGAGATCTGTGATAGCTGAGCATGTCATCCAAAGCTTGAGAGCTCTTCATGATCTTGTTCATCCCTTCAACCTTCTTCTTGAGGAGGACAATCTCCTCTTCCAATCTTTCACACTCAGTATTCTTCTTTGCAAGCTGTTCCTCAGTTTCTTCCTTGCTACAAGTAGCTTCAGCTGCTACTATTTTATGGGAGATTATATCTGACCTCATTTTGGAGATTTCTGCTTGACTGCTCTCCATTTTCTTCTCAGCTTCTTTTGCTTTCTTCCTGGCTTCTTGTGCCTGCTTCTTGGCTTCTTGTAGCTCAGACTTAAGGGAGGATACCTCTACCTTGTACTGTCCAATCTCTTCTACAAGTTTGTTCACTCTCTTGTGCCTCTGTTCAAGTTGACTTGACAAGGCATCTTCCTGCTTCTTTGCTTTATTCAACTGATTTGTCATGGATATGACTTCTTCTTGATGCTTCCTTCTGCTTTCATCAAGTTCCTTCTTAAGCTTGGCAAGCTCTTCATCCCTTTCTTGCACTTGAAGCTTGATGAGGTCAACCTTCTCATTTTCAGCTTCTATGATGGGTTCAGAATTTTCTTCTTGATTCATGGTCATGGTCAGTGCTCCCTTTGCATGAAGCTCATGCAGTCTGTCCCATATATCCTTTGCTGATGAATATTTTCCTAGACTCTTCTTTACAGAATCAGGCAGCCCATCCAAGATTGTCTTTTCTGCTCTTGCATTGTATTCCTTGGATTCTCCATCCATTTTGCTATCATCAATCACTGACTCCCAAACTTCAATGTCTTCAGACTTTAAGAAAGTCCTCATTTTTATTTCCCACATATCAAAGTTCCCATCAAACTTTGGAGGCTCAAATAAAATGCTTTCAAATAGTTTGGCTTCTATTTTAACAGAGGAGGGAGACACAACCTTAGGGGATTTGGACACTTTCTTCTTTGACCTTGCCATTCTTAACTATTTTTAAAATCCCTGACTGTGTTTTTAAAATGACTTACTGTTTCTTCAACAGCAACTTAAAACTTTAGAAATACCTGAATCTCTTTGGCTGAAACTTCACACAGCTGGAGAAGTTTTACTGCTGCTGCAACAAGGGTCTTTCCTTCAGCTTCTTTGACACTTCAAAGAGCATGAACCTGCTCTGTCACCATCAAAGAGCCTGGACTAGCTTTGATACCACTGTTGGGTATTTTTGTTTGCAATGGGAAAATACCAAAACCAGACAAACACCACAGAGCCAATGCTCTGTTTCCTTTGCTCCAGGATCTTTTTTTTGCACTGAGGACCCTTTTTAAAAATAGCTGAGAACAAAGTATTTCATCACCATAAAGGATTTCCATTCATTAAAATAAATTCACAGTTACACATTCATCCTCTTTGTTGAGAGGGATTTACCAAAAACAACATTAAACCAAAACTCTGTTTTCACCTGAGAATTTACAGAGACATATTCATCTTCTTTCACTCAAAGGGATTCACCAAAACATTACAAAAGAAATTACTCTGCCTCCTATGAAATTTTACACCACTGTGTGTAAATATTTCATTTACATTCACTGCTGTGTGAAAACAAAACTTACAGGGATTTACACATTTACCTTTTCACCTGTGTGAAACAACTCATGGATTTCAACAAAACAATCCACTGGTTTTCTTCATTTACCTTTCTTCCTTCTCCTGCATTGCTGTGCAATTTTTTTTACATTACAAATCAAAAACTTTACCCTGCTGCATAAAACCCCTTTTTCATTACAAACCACAAATATTCACACACAGGAGAGTGTGCTCTCTGGTTTTCATTTGTTCGCTGCTGCGAATACAATCAACTTAAAATTTCATGACACTACAATAAAGATTTACCCGAATACAATCAACTTAAAATTTCATGACACTACAATAAAGATTTACCCGCACTGCTGTGCTCACTTCCCCTGCTCCTTTTTGCGCTGCAAAGATAGCTCTCCTTCCTCTTTGCAATTACATAATACCATTACATTTAATCCCCGTGCGTTTTTCACGTTTCTGGTGCTGCGGACTCAGATCTTTTTTTTATTCACATGTGCAATACACATTACACATTACATTTTTCAATCCCCGTGCGATAATACATTTAAAAAATATGGTCAACGATTTTTTTAAAACATATATTAAAAAAAACTTACCCATACTCCCGCTGTAAGAAATATTAAAACCTTACCAAAACATATGACATCAATTAAACATAAGGTATGGGCGGCAACGTATGGTCCACACCTCATTAAATTTTAACAGGCCCCGTATGCGTACTATGAAGACTTTAACCGGCGGACAGCTTCCTCTTCAATCGGACGACGGAGTGAGATGCACAATGATCGGACGCATATCGGGCGGGGTGAGCTGACCCAACGTTACCTTCTGATGGGTGCCTGAGGCTGATGTCACGGCTGCGTCACTGTTGGACAGTTGTCGGCATCGGACCACACTGTCCAGAAACAGCCTCATGTTGAAGAGTGGTGCGATATCTTCCTGCCGGTTTTAAGTTTGCAGCTGGGTGGTTTTCTGAGTTGCGTTGACTGCTGACCGCGCCTTAACTCCTGGCCTCCTGCGCACAGGGGAAATTATAATTTCCAACACGAAAATCGTTTGCATGCACAAGTACAAGTGATTTGCTCACATATAGAAAATCGAAGTACAAGTCATTTGCTTTGAGATGCAGAAATTTTGGACCCTCGGGCCTTCGGGAGCACCCGCAGAGAGGGGTTACTCAAGGGTACACTTGCAGGGAAAGGACGCTGAAGCGCTACAAATCCATACTTCTTTTGGAAGCTGCCTCTCCTAAGTTGCTCAATGTAATACACCGCTTTCAGTTGAAGAAGGCATACAGAACAGTGTATGTGAAGGCCCAGAGGACAGTGATCAATCACTACAAGTACCAGGCTTGGAGTGAATTCAAGGCTAAGTTTCGGAGGAGGGTGTCTGCGTATGTTGTGGATTGGAAAGAGTCTAGTAATGTTGTGTCCCAAGATCGAGCTCCAGGCCTTCGCAACAGGGCCATCAAACCCCATGGATGGGAGAATATGTTCTGCCAAGTGAATGAAAGTGCATTGAAGGAGTTTACAGGTAGAGCGTTTTCTTTGAATAATAAAGAACCAGGCTCCAAATTACAGTGGCAATGAAGGGCAACTGCAATTGTATGTATGTATAGGGTTAAATCAATAGGAGGTTGTCAAATGATAGATGTAGTATGCGGTTCGTTAAGTGGATCTGAAAGTCCACCATCCAGCCAAAAAGAAAAACAAATATTTTATTTAACAAAAAAAATAGTGCAAGCTCTCAAACCTGTATTCATAAGTATCATCAGCGTATTTCTGAGTACTGAATTTGAGGCATCCTGGTCGAGCGAAGTAAAGGCTTGAATGATCTGAACCCAAAGAAAGGAAATAAGGGCCAATGATTCAAATCCATTCATACTAGCATTTAAGACAAAATAACGATAAACCTAGAAGTAATCCGCGTAAAGCCTGATTAAATATATAAAATGAAGGAATCAAGCCTGATTAAATATATAAAATGAAGGAATCTGTTCTACCGTGATCAATTCAGAGCCTGAAATACAGAAATTTAAACAGGGTTTTTGTAGATCCGAAAAATGTGGCTAAAGGGTTAGTTAATGCCAACCTGGTGGATAAAGGATATGTCGAATTCCGCCCTGAGAACTTGAAATGCCCTGCAAACATGAAATGCCCTGCAAACAACGGTGGAAAACTCTGATAAAACCTTTGAACCGAAAATTAGTGAGCCAGAAACTGGGCAAATGAGATGACGCTTAAAAGGTCGAAATGATGAACTTAACCAGGAATAAACTAAGCAGCTCGCAAGGGCAGAAGGGGAAACTGCTTTTAATCGTTCGGCTTCCAACCATCAACGATTTGGCTTCGTTCGGCTTCCAACGATCAACGATTCGGCTTCCAACGATCAACGATCAAACTTTGTTCAATCGTCTAACACCACACATCCACGGTCGACAATAGGACACGACGTCTGCTAGGATAATTCATTTCAAATGGAAACGGCTTACGGCGTAATTAAATGAAATATTTTGAAAATTAGAAAATAAATTTTTATTTGTAAAATAGAAAATAAGTTTTTTTATGCAGAAATTATTATTTTTAATGGGTTGATGACTGTTTTAAATTGAAATATGAGATATAAAGATAAGTAAATATGTTTATATTTAATGTCAAAGATAATTTATGTTTTGATTTTTGTTTAATGGGTTGATGACTGTTTTAAATTGAAATATGAGATATAAAGATAAGTAAATATGTTTATATTTAATGTCAAAGATAATTTATGTTTTGATTTTTGTTTATAGATAATCAATTTTAAAAATATTTTTTTTTTTTTAAGAATCCACTAAATAAAGAGTAAAAAGACTTATGGTCGTCAACTTGAGAATAAATATCAAGTAAATGTTAATCTAATTCTCTAACTTTAATTTATTTATATTCTATTTTTAATAAATATAATTTTGTAAGAAATTTCTAACACATAATTTTTGTAATGATAAAAACATAAAATAACAATAACAATAAGCATAAATAATGATACTAACTAATGTAATAAATTTAAGTTGTACTTTAGTTTAGCTCTTAGCATTTCTTCTTTCAATATTAAGATTAATATAAAAAAAAAACTTTTGAGTTAGTTATTATTTACTGAATATAAATAGAATCTAAAATATTTTTAATATGAAAATAAAAATAAATTTTTTATTTTTTATTTTAATATTAAACATTATGAAAGAATAAATCAACCAAATAGAATTTTCATTTGACAATTTGAAAAATCAATCACTATTAAAATAATTATAAATATTTATTCAAGAGTACCTCAAGGCTTTACCACTTCACACTCTTGTTCACCGTTTAAAAAAAAAAAAAAATTACATACTTGCTCCAAACTGAATATTTAACTAGATGACAACACCATGTTCATAAGCTTCAACAGCAAGATACAAGGGATACCCTACTATTTCAACTTTTAACCCTTTATATATCCTGCACATTACATCATCCAACTTCGTCAAACGGCAATAGGTAGTTCAAATGGAACATGTCAACAACTAAATTTCCGGAGAAAACTAGTATGGTACATTTGAAATAGACAACTATGAAATTTGCAGGGAAATATCTTTTTTCTCAGAATGTTTGGAATGTTTCATTTGCTTTTTTTTTAATATTTGGATACTGTTTCCATGGCCAAGAAAACTTTTATGGTTTATGGTAGGGTGCATTTAAAATAGAAAACTATAAAATTCGCATAAAAATATTTTTTCCCCTTCAAATATTTTGTTTTTTCCAATATTTAGATATTTAATTCAATGCTTTGCATCTTCTTTTCACGAGCGCGTTTCATGGGCAGTTGTCGTAAAGCATGTACAAATGACTTGATATAACACGTGGTGATCACTTTCTCAAAAAACCAATGCTAAAATTAAACACAAAATCTCCCATTAACAAGATAATGGTATTGTGCCTGGTTGCAGATCCAAGAGTTGCTTTCTCCTTATTTACTGATTCATTTGCCTCTGCAGTGTTTGAAGGAAACAATGCAACAAGGATTGTTTGAGTCATTACAGCGAGATGTGATGGTTATGGTTGGAAAGTGAATTTTTTCATTTTCTAATGATCCTAACTCATTCTCTAGCAATGATGTTTGAGTTCATATTTGAGTTCATATATCACAAGGGGATGGGATGCATTAGTGCATAAGAAATGATAGACCGGAGAATAACTCATTCTCTAGCACTTATGTTTGAGTTCATATATCACAAGGGGATGGGATGCATTAGTGCATAAGAAATGGTAGACCGGAGAATAATATAGTAGGGTTTATTGATACACTGAAGAACATGAACATGAACATGTTGAATCTTACACCTTTCACCGATACACCTTCCACCGATATATGGGAGAAAAACATGACCATGGTAGTGGCTATTGATACAAAAAAAAATGAACATGGTAGGGGCTCATGAACATGGTAGGGGCTATTGATACAATGAAAAACATGTTGAATCTTATACCCTCCACATGTTGAATCTTATACCCTCCACAGACGACTCCATAAACACCTAATAAAAGAATCTTGAAAACATAACACAAGAATTTGATATTGAATTATAATTTTTATTGACAATTCAACAACCTAAAGCATATGGGATATTGATATTTTGGATATTTATTTTAATTTTCATTGTCAATTCAACAATCTAACATATATGGGATATTGATATTTGCTGTGATTGAAGTTTTCTAGTAGTCTAAAATGTGTTTTTTAATGCTCAAATGAAATCAAAATCCCGAAAATTTTTTGGGGCACCTGGATTATGCAGATTTCATAGATCAAACATAAAATTCCATGAAATCCCTCGAGGATTTCATGCAAAATCGATTAGAAAATATATCTAAAAAAGGTAAAAATGTCAACAAATTATGTTACACTAAATAAAAGAGATAAGAACCAACAAAAATGACAAATACATTGCCTGGGAATAGAAAATGCCAATAATGACAATAATCATCCAAAGAATCCTAGTAACAGAAAATAGTTGAATTGTAATGAGTCATCAAATCATAGAAAAAATTCCAAATTGAGTATTCAACCAACAAGAATTATATACCAAAAAATTCACAATTATCATTCATAATTGTGAATCAACAGATTTAGTATAAATATAGTAATCACCATAGCTTCATTCATAATAAACATAGGGATCTCGATTTGGATTTGTTTCATTTGCAGGACAAGGAACTAATATTTCCACAGCATAAAATTGCAACAAATATTGATATAAAGATTCAATAACAATCATACTCTGTGTCAAAGTGCTCTTTCGATTCCCCATGACAATTCTTATTTGCCCAAGGATGAAGAGACTGATTTGACTACATCGAGACACTAGAAAATGACATACTTGGCATTAATTCTATAGTTGGTTTCCAAGTCTCTATCATCGTAATCGCAATCATCCTCACCACACACACTCTCTTCTTCATCACTCATAATAATTTCATCTTCATTCCATCACATTCTCTCTCTTCAATCATCCTCACCATGCACACTCTCTTCCTCATCACTCAGAATAATTGCATCTTCATTCCATCACATTCTCTCTCTTTTTATGTTTCTGTTTCTCGGTGAACCATCATATTCCATAGATTTTGACTACGTTTGCAAGGATCATTCTATTTCATTTTTTCCATTTTGTTGCCCCTTTCTACTAAATCATAAATCATTTAGTACATAAATACAACAAAATTAAAAGGAATAATGAAATGATACATGTATAGGATATGAAGTTAATCTTTGAATAAATAAACCCATAAATATATATGTTATACATGAATGTCTACAAAATCAAATAGATAACCATGAATTCTCATAAATTTTCACTATTGAGATGCATCTTCAGACTTAATTTTCATACAATACCAAATATATACATGCAAATGTTAAAAATAAATATTTAAGAAAATCAAATAGATAAAAACTGAAAAAAAGTCGTTAAATATAGAAAACAAAGAAATAGACAATTTTTAGATTATTTTTGTTGAGGTGAGACAAAATGTTCCATGAATAGATGAGAGAATGCCTTACCTTGGGCATTGTTTGAATGAACCTCTTAGTGGCTCGAAGAAGAGTTGTGTTTTTGACCCCCAACTTTGGCAAATATTTGACGAGCGAGGCCATTATTTTTTCTCTTGCAAAGCCTTCATAAGATCCAGTATATCAACTATTTGATGTTTACTCTCTTTTGCCATGCAATAAAAATAGTACCAATAAGTGTTTAAAAGTATCATAATGACATTATGACATAATTTTGAGATCTTTGATAGAGTATTTGGTCTTATAATTTCACAATAATGTGTTGATTTAGAGGAAAATTTGCATGTAGCAAGATATAAGATTTGCTGGAGGATTAATGGTCTTATCACTCTGTATGAAGTATGACATCAACAATTTCTTACACAATGTGGAATTTGATAAATGCATAAGAGAAGAAGTCAAAATATACAATGTAGGCATTGTGGTCAATTTTGAAGATGCCTTAGGAAGATATAGAAAACAATTTCATCCATGGAATGGTAATAGTAACAACAAACTACTTATATGATGTATCAAGTGCTTTTATTTACATGGTTTCACCTATGGGACATTTTTTGTGATATGTATAAGATCAATGATATAAGACTTGAATTTCTTCAAAGTACATGGTGATGCACCTCCAATTTTGCTATTTTTATTTTTTATTCCATCTAAGGATTGAATTATTTATATTTTATTCTCTTTCGAGAGTTGTGGTTTCATATATGAAGTATCTAGCAACTCTTCTCAACAAACACAAGTAGTAGCTCCAACCATATCAACAATCAACCATTTCTTACAATGATAATATTTGCAATATGCGCAAAGTATCAAACCCTGACAACATAAAATCATGCATCAACTGATTCTTTATCATACATTTATTATCACCAACAACTTGATTTAATCTCTTATCATCCTTAGCAACATACTCAAGGGCTACAAATATACAACTCCCGAGGTCTCATTCCTTGTAATGCAAACATTGTCTAGTAATACTAGACTTGGCATTTGAAGTCAATTATCAACAAATAATACAAAACATTACCAACAACAATACTTTGCTGATGATGATAATTCTCTGTCACAGGATTAATATAGACAACTATAATGATGATGTTCTCATTCAATGCACGACATTCACATAGCGATCTCATTAGCTCATTTGATGCACATGTGAATATATTTTCTAATTGTACTCCATCCAATCTCTTGATAAATCCACATGCACTGAATATGAATTGACTCCTTACACATTCTATGTAGAGGGGTCTGGTGCATAGATCACTCGATCTCATATGCTCAGGAGTATCAACTTCTAAATTCACTTTTTTCTTAGATTTATTCTAGTCACTGTTAGCCTTAGACATTGCCTCATAAATAAGGTCTCTAACTGTTGTATTAGCTAATTCTTCTTGCCTTTAGATAAAACTTAAATGACCCTTACAAATGAACCTTTAAGTAGGGATAAAATAGGCTTTAAATGGCCCTACTTCTCCTTGTATACGATTATCATAAAGGAAATTTGACCTCTTATGGATGGCCTTAATTGACCACAATATTTTTGGCTTCCAAAAATATTTATTATGATTAATATAGTGCAGAATTTCCTTTAGATAAGGCCGTTATTGGCCTAAGAAACAAACATTCTTTTTTTTTCTTAGACAAACCTCAACAAGCTTGGTTTTGATTCAAGGAAGCCTTCAAGAAAAGTTAGATATTGTGCCTCAGGAACTCGATGTATTTTGCTATCAAATTCCATTGAATCAACCTCTATCTTACCCTTAAAAATGCATAAGATGTGGCTTTAATTCTGCCTTAGTATGAACCAAAGCAACCTTAGGAAGTGCCTCAAAACAGCTCAAATTTGTCCTTTAGAAGAGGCCAAGAAAAAATCAGAAGACAGGCTCCGCCTCCAAGCTTTAGCCTTAAGAGGGATCTCAAATTCAACCTCAGTTGTAGGCTGGAATATGCCATAGACAATGTTGAAGTATGCTAAGAAAATTTCTTCAAAACTCATCTTAGTCCCAGTGAAAAGCCCAAACAAAACAATAAACAACAATGCCTAATAATCCATTAGGAACTCAACCTACTCCTTAGATAATCGTTCTGCCCTGGCCTCAACCATCTCTGCGAACTCTTTCTATGTGAGCTAATGGAACTTGGAACACATGGAGAGAAAATAAAGGTGACATATTTTGAACAAGCATAGAATTTTTATATTAAATGAGACAATTGTGGCCAGTATAATTCTCAAATGTATCTATAAATGTCATGGATAGTACTCATAAATATTTGAAGAAAAATAATAATCAAAGATTTCTAGCAGAATTCAAAGGTTAAAATCATAGTTAGCACCTAAAAGCTTACATATGGTGCATAAATTCCATATAAAATTATTCTATTGTATTAATAAAATATGTTTTGAAAGACTTATAAGTCATCTCCTCAATCCAATGAAAAAAATCAATATTCACTCAAAAAATGCTACTAGTGATTGTATAAAAGCTTGACATAATTTTGAAAACAAATATAAAGGAAGAAGAAGAATTAATTACAAGAAGAAAAACCACAAATTTTTCATTTAGATATAATTTTTCTTCAATATCTATCCCAAACTGTATTGGTCTCAGTAGTATTTGCACAATATCTTATGAAAAGGTCGACAAAATTGGCATTGGAAATGATGATATTGATAAATTATGTTGAAAAGCCTTGAAAGGTTGTTTACAATTTCTTTGTCTCCATGATTTTCAACAATTGAAGCTAGTTTGTTTGTTACAATATAAAAAGGCTTGAGGCACAGTATTATTGACACATTGGGATCCCAAACTCATCCCCACAATAGATTCAGGTCTGGTAGCCCAACGATTGATCAGCTTCCCTTGAACAAATTGGCATAACTGATTCGAATGTTATGATTGCATCCTCAAAGGCATGTTTCTTATTGTTCATAGATGAATGGTTGTCTCCATTTCTACTCATTTATTTAACGTGGAGGTGGTGGAAATAACAACAATATGGGTAGGAAAATTGATGGTATTATTCATATTGGCTTCTTCCTTGGTTCCTTAAGACTGATTTCACATTTAGTAACCCATAGACAAAATTGAATGGGCCCTGAGGGATGTTAGAAATATTTAGGACATTTAATTTTCACGGAGGGGTAGAGGTCTTTGACTTTTGCGAAGCTACTTTCACATATCTAGCTTCACGCATCACAGAGCTGCTTTCATGCAACTACCTTCGCGCATCGCGAAGCTATTTCACAGGCTTGGATTTCACGCACTGTGGAGCTATTTCAGAGACTTATGAATAATATTTACTCACAGCAAAAATGACAAAGTAATTTTGTAGCATCACAATAAAAACTTTGTATTATATTCTAAAACATGAAAATACATTCACATGAGGTTGTGGCTCATTCATTAAGTAAAAACTAAAATTTCATGCGTAATAACACACAGTAAAATACTGTAACTGTTGTTTTCACGCACCCATGAAAATTTTCTCCACCATTTTCTCCCCAGAGACTTGCAATCTTCTTCTCCAACTCTCTTACTCTCTCACATATTACAAAATGACTTTTACATTCATATATAACTCAACATACAATTTTACATTTAATTCATGATAGAGAAAAATTAATATGATGTTGTTGTTGAGTGTGATTAGAATCGTGCAAGTGTTTCTGGAGTTTGGGAAATATTTGTTGAATAAATTCTTGCCCATATATATATATACCAATGTACATTGGCTACGTTAAATTCCTTGTTGCGTTGGAGAATGTTTCATGCTTGGCTTCAGTCCTTCAATCTTCAAACAAAAATGCAACCTACAAAAATACGTGTAACAAGTAGGGTTGTTGTCAGGCTATTTATTGCGGTGGTTGGGATTATTATTTCCAACACTCCCCCTTAATCACAATTGCCGCCATTGACTATTCCCAAATAGTTTATGAGATAAACAAAACTTTCACATGCCAATGGCTTTGTGAAAATATCAGCAAATTGTTCCTGTGACCTGTAGTGTTGAAGCACAATTTCATCATTGTAATCAACTCTATAATAAAATTATATTTAGCATCAATATTCTTGGTCCTCTTGTGGAAGACAAAATTCTTTGACAATGCAATTGCTGAGGTGTTGTCATGCCCTCTTGGTCATGACAAAGATCCCTCAACATCATTCTCATCCAAACTGCCTGACACATTGTTGCTGTTGTTGCGACATATTCAGCTTCTGCTGTTCACAATGACAATATTGCTTGCTTCTTGGAGGTCCATGAAATGGCTCTAGAACCCAAATGAAAAACATATCCTAATGTTCTCTTTTGTCATCAACACTACTTGCCCAATCACTGTCAGTGTAACCAACTAGCTTGAAATCACTTGTTGCTATATACAAAATGCCATACTGTTTTCTCCCATTGACATACCTCAGAATCCGTTTCACTGCTTGCCAATGTGTCTCCTTGGGTGTCTCCATGAACCTTGACACCAAACTTACTACATACATTATATCCGGCCTAGTGGAGGTCAAATAAATCGAGCTGCTTATCATGCTTTTGTATAATGTCGGATTGACATTGCTGCTACAATCTTCTTTGCTCAACTTCAACCCTATGACAGTTGGAGTTGGTACGGACTTGCTATTCTGCATTTTAAACCTCTGCAAAATTTCTACCACATACTTTGTTTGAGAGATAAAAATGCAATTTTCTATTTGCTTCACTTCTATGCCCAAAAACTATCTTAACAATCCCAAGTCAGTCATTTCAAATTCACTCTTCATGACTTGTTTGAAATCAACGATGAGGAAATCATCACTGCCTATAAAAATCAAATCATGTACATATAAGATGACAATGAGAATCTTACCTTTGCTCTCTTTGATCTAGAGAATATGCTCACCATCACATTTGTCGAAACCATTGTCCAGCAAGTAAGTATCTATCATGTTGTAGCATGTGTGCAGTGCTTGATTCAATCCATAAACAACTTTTCTCATCCGATACACTTTGCCTTCTTGGCCTTCAATCTCATAACCAGGTGGTTGCGCAACATAAACTTCCTCTTTCAAAACTCTATTCAAGAATGCTGATTTTACGTCCATTTGATACACTCTCCATTTTTGTTGCGCGACAATCGCCACAACTACGCACACTGTCTCCATTCGCGCGACTAGCACGAACGTCTCCGCGTAATCTCTTTCATGTTGCTGCTTGTATCCTTTGAAAACTAGCCTTTCTTTGTGCCTTTCAATCTTTCCCTCAATGTTTCTTTTGGTCTTATAGACCCACTTCACTCCAATAACATGTTTTCCTTTCAGAAGGCTCACTAAATCCCATGTGTCATTCCTTTCTATTTCTTTTATTTCTTCCTCCATTTCCGCAACCTATTTTTCTTCTTTGAATACATCTTCAAAGTGGATTAGGTCATCTACATGACAAAATAATGCAAATAAGGAATTCAGGCCCGCGTTACTATTAATTTCATCTTGCTCATAAATTTCATTTAAATTTTTCAACTTTGGTCTTCTTGTGCTTGCTGAAGATGGGCTTGACATGTCACTTGGTGTCACGCTTCGCGACGTGCTTGGAGAAGCACCTGCTTGGTTGTGTGACACTGTCCTATTCCACTCTGTCCTCATGTGGTATACATTATTTGACATTGATTGTCTTCTCTAAACTTCCATCCCATGCTTCCTCTTCTATAAACTGCACATCTCTGCTAATTATGGCTTTCTTGGTTAATGGATTGCAGAGTTTGTATGCTTTGGATTCATCATTGTATCCAAAAAATATGCATTTCTCCCCCTTGTCGTCCAACTTCTTTCTCAACTCATCTAGGACATGTGCATAAGCCACACATCCAAAAACTCTCATGTGAGTGACACTATGTTTTCTTCCACTCCATGCTTCTTCAAGAACTATGTTCTGGACGCTTTTGGTTGGACATCTATTCAAGATATATGCTGCACAAGCGATAATTTTAGCTCAATAATCATTTGGCAAATGCTTTGCCTTCAACATACTCCTTGCCATCTCCATAATGGTCCTATTCTTCCTTTCTACCACACCATTTTGCTGTGGTGTATATCTTGTTGTAAATTTCTTGTGAATTCCATGCTCCTTGCAAAATCAAAGGAAGTCATTTGAGATGTATTCTCCACCTCTGTCAGTCGTAAGGACTTTGATATAGTGTCCACTTTGCTTTTCAACAAGAGCCTTGTATTGGCGAAAGCACTCAAACACTTCACTTTTCTATTTTAGGAGAAAGACCCATGTCTTCCTTGTGTAGCCATCTATGAAGGTCAATACATAGTGGTTGCCACTAATTGATGATGTCCGCATTGGTCCACATAAATATGAGTGGAAAATCTCCAAAGGTGACTTTTCCCTCACTAGATTTCTTGTTGGAAATGTCTCTGTATGTTGCTTGCCCAAGATACATCCTTCAAATATGCTGTCTGGTTTTTCTATGAGTGGTAAACCCTTCACCATGTCTTTCCTAAGCAACAAATTTAAACCTCCAAATTTGAGATGTCCAAATCTCAAGTTCCATAACCATTTTTCATCTTTTACCTCTGCTTGAAAGTTTACTTGTGTGACAACTGCCTCTTTTCTTTCATCTTCTTGTGAGTTCATAGATAGTTGTGCTTGTGGACCTTCTTTGTACAAATCTCATATTATTTTTAGGGGAAATATTCTATTGTTTGTGATTTGAACCTTTGCAATCAACTGTCTGCTTGGAGGCCTATCCAAAATTTTGCAAACATAACTTTTGAAGAAGACATTGTAGCCTTTCTGCATGAGCTGTCCAACGCTCATGAGATTGTGTTTCAAACCGGGGAGAAAGTAAACATCTGAGATGTATTTCTTCTCCCCCTTCTTTGTTAGAATATTAACTCTTCCTTTTCCCATGACAGAGACTTTGCTATCAGTCACTAATGTCACTTCAGATTTCACACTTTCATCAAGATCAGAAAACATTTCTATGTTTCTTGTCATGTGGTTGCTACACCTTGAATCTAGATACCATATATCACTCTGTTTTTCTTATGCTACATTACAAGCTAAAAACATGTTGTCATGGTTTTGATTTTCTCTTCTGAAATTTACACTTGGTTTGTTACTAATGTCATATTGCTTCTTTCTACATTCATTTGCATAATGACCATACTTCTTAGAATAATGACATTGGACTTGAGATTTATCATACCTCTGACCTTGTGCTTGATTTTGCTTGGGCCTTGAATAGGACTTTGATTGCTGCCTCTTCCATTTGAGCTTGAAGGGCTGCTTCTTCCACCTCTGTGTGGGCTTCTTCCTCTTCCTCTAGCATATGATCTTCCTCTACCTCGACCTTGACCAAATGATACTTGTGTCTTGAAGGCATGCTCCAATGAGGAGCTTTCTGCTTTATTTAGTCTGTGTTCATGAGAAATTAGTGATGCATTACGATCATCCGCTGAGAACTGTGAGAGATCCTTTGTCTCTTCTATGGCCATAACGATGGCCTCAAACCTTGCTGGCAAACTTCTCAAAACTTTCTCAACTATTCTTCTTTCCTCAAGTGTCTCACCATGAGACCTAATTTGAGTAACCAATCCACTTACATGTGTAAAAAATGAGTCTATATTCTTAGACTCTTTCATACAAAGTGTTTCAAAATCTCTCCTCAACGTTTGCAGCTTTGTTGTTTTGATTTCTGCCATGCCTTGGTAGGTTGTCTAGAGGGCATCCCATGCTTGCTTGGACTTCGTTTCTATTGCAACCCTTGGGAAAATAATTTCATGAACTGCTTCGAAAATATAAAACAGGGCTTTTGAATCCTTCTTCCTGTTGTCCCTTAACAAATCTTTTTCTTGTTGAGATAAGGCATTGTATGTTGCTGCATCTGCTGGTTCTTGAAAACCATTTTCCACCAAATCCCAAATGTCTTGAGAAGAAAAAAAGGCCTTTATTGTAATAGCCCAATAATCATAATTTTTGTGATTAAACTAAATTATTTTAGGATTACTCAAGCTTGTGCTTATGTTTCCATTTCTGAGTGTAAAAAAAACAATCTACCTGGTCGTAAATATGCTAAAAAAACAATCCGTGCTCAAAACAATTTTCACTGTTAGTAAGAACACTTGTTTAACACTAACATAGTTTAACCCACTCTCATACCATGTTATAAATATTTAGGAAATTTAATTTTTGCGGAGGGGGAGAGGTCTTTGACTTTCGCGAAACTATTTTCGTGTAGCTAGTTTCGCCCACACAGCTGATTTTGCGCTACCTTTGCACATCGTGAAGCTATTTCATAGACTTCGTGTAGCTAGTTTCGCCCACAGAGCTGATTTTGTGCTACCTTTGCACATCGTGAAGCTATTTCATAGACTTGGATTTCACGCACGACAGAGCTATTTCAAAGACTTATGAATAATATTTACTCACGGGAAAAATGACAAAGTAGGTTTGGAGCATCACAATAAAAAATTAGTACTACATTCTAAAACATGAAAATACATTCGTTAAGTAAAAACTAAAATTTCACATGGAATAACACATAGAAAAACACTATCACTGTTATTTTCAGGCACCCACCAAAATTTTCTCCACCATTTTCTCCCCAAATACATGTGCTCTTCTTCTCCCACTCTATTACTCTCTCACATATTACAAAACAACTTTTATATTCATATATAACTAAACATACAATTTTACATTTAATTCATAATAGAGTGAAATTAATATGATGTCATTGTTGATTGTGATCAGAATTGCGCAGGTGTTTCTGGAGTGTGGGCAATATTTTCTGAATAAATACTTGCCCATATCTATTTACCAAAGTACACTGACTTCTTTAAATTCCTTATTGTGTTTCAGAATGGTTCATGCCTGGTTTCAGTCCTTCAATCTTCAAACAGAGACGCAACCTGCAAAAATACATCTGACAAGTAGGGCTGCTGTCAGGCTATTTATTGCAATCGTTAGGATTATTATTTCCAAAAAGGGAGCTGGAGATGGGAGGCTGAGAGAATATTATAGTGATTCTCAATGGCCTGATTATTGGTTTTGCCCAAATTATGCATTATTCTCAGCCTTAGAGCTATGGCAAGATCTTCTTCAATAGTATTTGCATTATTATTACTATTCATCTTGGTTCACCATCAATCATATGCCATTCATATAGTTCATATCCTCATGTATTTCAGTTGGCTCGGGTTGGACTTTGGAAGTTGTGGTGGTAACCATTGCAGTAGTAATTGCAGTATTCAGAAAAGAATTTGTAGCATTGCTCATGTGATTCATTTCGTCTGAAGCAACTTGGAAGTTATTCACCATAAACCATATTACATTAGATGATAGAACATAGTTACTTTTCATAGATTTGTGAGTCTACTCAAGACTATTGTAGCCTTGAGTTTCATGAGGTTGGTTAGATTGGAAAACCTGTTAAGGGATACAAGCATTAAAATCTCAAGAAATGCATGATTTAATGACATTCTTAACAAGTCAATTCCATATTTCATGACACAATTGTTGAGGTGAGTTTCATTGGGTTGATCAGATCGAAAAACCTACCAAGGAATACAAGCATTACAATATCAAGAAATGAATGGCTTAACAACATTCTTGACAAATCAATTCCATTTTTCATGACACAACTAATGAAGTACTGGAATATGATCAAAGGGTGACAAAAGCCCTCATATCATTGCATCCTAATATTAATTGTTCTGCAAGTTGGCTATATGATTATGAATGGAAAAGAAAACGTAAAAAGATCAAGCATTCTAGAACCTATAAAACCACTAAAGATTCTAAAGAGAATGCAGAGAATAATGATATATTAGATAAAATCAAAAGCACACAACTTTCATATGTTCCTAACATGGTGATGCAAATCATCTTAGTGAAATAACAAGCTACCATATGAACCTAGAACACAACCTGCAACTTAAAAGTGAAACCTAGATTACCATCTTGAAGATAAAAATAAAAAATGAAAAGGAAAAATGAGTTAAAACAAAGAAACTCGGATTATACCTCCATGGTCAAGTGCACCGAAGATTTCCTTATAGGGTAGTGAACCTCCATTATTTCTCAATGTTCTTCCATTTGTTCTTTCCAGTGTTAACGTGAATGATTTTGAAGGGAGCTCCTGATGGGCATCTACGTTATTGTATCCTATGCCCATGTGAGGAAAATTTGATGTAACCAACATGTTGAAAGTGCTTTGTACTGCTGGGAACCTCGAGAGGTCAAGGGAGTGAATTCCACCATGAAGAAATGAAGGCGGGGAAGGGAGTTAGGTTCACTGCAATCTTCCTCATTCCAAGTTCAGCTGGCCAGGGGATCCCAAGAAACATGCCACTCCACTCATGGTCATAGAGATTAAATGGTTCAAATTTTCAACTGCAAAGCCAATAACACAGATAAGAAATCCACAAACCCTAACCCCGATTGACTCATCTATAAACACTAAACCCTAATCTCAATTAACCCATCTATAAACCCTAGACCCTAAGCATAAGATGAAATAAAGTGAGATACAATGCTACTTACAAATAGAAGAAGTGAGATTGAGTGTCCTGAAGTAAATACCATACAAGGCCTCATTGTTAAGAACCATACACTTATCCCTAATCTCAATTAACCCATCTATAAACCCTAGGCCCTAAGCATAAGATGAAATAAAGTGAGATACAATGCTACTTACAAATAGAAGAAGTGGGATTGAGTGTCCTGAAGTAAATACCATACAAGGCCTCATTGTTAAGAACCATACACTTATCTATGTTTTCCACTAGCTAATCAATAAAGTGTGTAACATAGTAGGGTTCCACTACTATATCTAAGACCTTGGATGAAGAAAAGACAGAGAATGTGAGCATCATCCTATGTGGTGTTCTTCTTTGATCTTGGATATGAGCAATGTGCCCATTCTAGACCATGTTCCACCCTTAGGGAATGGCATACTTGAAATCCTGCATGCACCACAAAACCTCAAATTCCTCACATAGACTCAAATTTCTTAAAAAGGGGAAAATACAAAAAGGAGGGAACAAGATGAAGTTTGAATCTCTGTAAAGCACCACCATCAAGCACTTTCGGTGCTCACACTCTTGATATTATTTTGATCTCACGGTCCACCACGGTCACCTAAACGGAACTCATCCTCTTGTGAATCCTCATTGGGAGAAATACTGAAATACCAAAGGTAGCCTTCGAATTCACACCGAGGTCTCCAGTTTGAGACTTTGTGCTCAAGGCATAACTCCTGCACTTGTGAATCCACAGTGGAAAGAATGATGTAATGCCAAAGGCAGCCTTCAAATTCACACCAAGGTCTTTAGTTTGAGACTTTGTGTCGAGAGCCAACATTCTCTAGAGCGTGCATAGGTGAGCAGGTTGTCGGCCTGGGTTAAAGGATTTTGACGGGAGGCGGAAAACGAACTATATATTTATTTCTCACCCATAATCATATTATGGAATACCAAAACCCGGTTGCAGTCAGAACCCCTGCCAGCGGTCGATTTGTTTCATCGGATGGATGCACCAAGACGCACATGTCAAAATAAAAAACTAAACCCCTCACTTAGAGGTCCGCACATTTCAAATTAACGATTAAAATTACTTTAACTAATCACACGGAGCAGGGAAAAAGGGTAGATGAATACTTCCCTACCATTAAAAAAAACTCTTATTAGTTTAACTAGCATTTGTAGCCAAGGATGCAAAGGAAACACCGTAAGGCACAGTATGTGTAAGAATATTGAAATGTGAATAGCCTTTAGCAGTTTTTTTTGTGAAAGGAAGGGGCGTCGATGACGAGTTTTAATTTGAGGAAGGCATGATGAAACCGCTGAAAAGGAATGCAAGTAGCTGCAAATATGCATTGAACTTGTCTAGAGGCCTTTGTTTGCTGCCGGTAAAAATTGTGGAGTTAAAGGGGAAGACAAATGAATGAATCAACGTGAACAACAACCGGGCAACCATATTGATTTGGACACGGCCACCCAAGAAACGATTATCCAAAACGGAAATTAGATTAGTAGGAAGATATACCGAAAACATGTAGTATATTAAATAAGGTCAATTGATTTTTCCAATAGAATATGTTAAAACCCATTGACAATGAAATGGGCTTGAGGATATAAACTATCAAAATGGTATTGATCATGAAACATCCCTTTTTCAAGTTTCAAGTGGAAAACACAAACAGGTGTGAGGACTCAAAATAGCAAAATGGTATGTGATGCTGAAACATCCCTTTTTAAGTGTGAAAGGGAAAATACAAATAGTGTATTGTAACATCCTTTTTCCAAGTCTAAAATGAAAAACACAAATAGTTGTGAGGACACAAGCCATGAAATGGTAATCGATGTTGAAACATCATTTTTTAAGTATGAAATGGAAAATATAAACAGTGAATTGTAACCAGATAGGTCCAAGAAGGAACACAATAGCGTAAATAAGATTGTGCTTGTCATTTCATATTTGAAGTTGTAGGAAAACATGGTGGAGGAAGCGAAGACATGAAGAAGCAGCAATGGACCTGCGAAATGTATGTTTTGTTAGAATTAGGAATATGTAAACCAGTTGCGGAAATGTATCAGTAATGCTTTGCTGGCGAGTTGTGTCAAAATGAAGCCGGAAATAATGGAAATGAAGTTACCTTTGCTATGGGGATCCATATATTGTTAATGGAAAATGCATGGTGAATAATGTCAAGCTGAAGACCACTTGGAGGTTAATGCGCAGTTGAAACGGCTTTTCTTTTTGCTTGCCAGGCTACTTGTCATTGTGGAGGTAGGTTATTTCTCATTCCATGTGGCCTGTTGCAAAAGAAGGAAAAGGTTAGAATGAGATGTATAGATAATATAAAGACATTCTAATATTTGATCATTAGACCAACATTGACTATAGTTGGTCGATGTTGAAAGATATGAAAAGCACGCTATGAAAAAGAATTAGGAAACTAAATGGAGGGAACCTTTTGTTGATGTCAAAGCATGGGTTGGAGCAGAATATCTGGAGGCGGCATTGAACGAAGAATGTCTTCTGCGTGTTTTCTACGAGCAATGTTTTTGTTGTCCTTCATTTTACTGTAACGATCGAAACTGAATGCGGGGTTAATCCGTAGAGCCTGTAGAGAAGGGACTCTTGAAAGAGCTGTGAATGTGAGACCTTGACGTTCTGTTTTTCCAATGTCAATTGTTGCCTTTGGAAGTGTCATACCTTGAGATTTATGTATGGTTAAAGCCCAAGCCATCTTCAATCGAATTTGTGCACGTCCATTTCTTTTTACTACTGTAATAGGTAAGTGAGTGGGGTTTCTTTCATCCCAAGGAGGCCCAATGTATTTGGGAAAATCCACGACAACAAATGCTGGAATTTGTGGTGGTGCAGTCGTTTCTTTGTAAAATATGGTCACAATTTTTCCGAGGGAACCATTAACAAGTCCGGCCGAAACCCAAAGGTTGGAAGTCAACATAACTTTTTCGCCATTGCACAGCAATACAATTCACTCAAGTTGCTCGTCTTCAGAGGAAATACTGGAATATGTGTTGTCATATTCAGCAATGGATCTTGCAATCAGAGTGTTGAGAGATTTCATCATTTGCTTATTATGGACCATTGTCTGAGCATTTGTTGGAAACAGATGCATGGAATCCTGGAATGAACATATTTCTTCCTACGACAAAAAGGAATCTGTGTGCGACATGAGTACGTTGTAGTCGTCGATTGTTGGATTTGCATCTCTAATGTTCTGGAGAATGTTCCTGAAAGTAACCTGTGCGATGTCATCGCCTTGTTGACGAAATATCGTGTCTAATGTGATGACTGTGTTGAAGGTGTTCCACAGTGCGCTTCCATGGCTCGTCCCTGCATATAGAGGAATGTCTTTGACGGGTGGCAGCTGACCGAGATCACCAACCAATATTATGGAACAACCACCGAAAGGGGTGTTTCTTTGGCGGGGAAATGCTTCGCGAAGACGTTCATCAATATGGCTGAGAAGCTTTGGCCCAATGAAGCTCATTTCATCGATTAGTATGTATCTTATATGTTTGAGTTCTTCTTGGAATTTTGCAAGAGCATTACCTTCTAAAGGCGTAAGATCCTTTAGAGGAAGGTGCAGAGTAGAATGGATTGTCGATGGTTGTATGTTGAAGGCGGCAATCCCTGTAGGAGCGAGGAGCATGATCGGCGAAGGTCCCGGGCTTGCCAGGCCCACGAGCATATCTTTGATGCATTTAATGAGGAGGGATTTTCCTGTACCAGCAGTGCCTTGTATTATCATTCTCAGAGCGGCTAAATAATCCTTACCAGAAAAATGAGTAGAAATAATATTTAGAGCTTTTCTTTGGATTAGAGATAATGTAGTAAGGATCGCCAGGATATGTTGATGTGTTTGTAGAATCTGGTGGATGGAGCGGCTATTCTCAATGAATTGTATTGCACTATTTTGTAGATCCAACGGGATAGTGGTATGATTCTAGTTATGGGTGTCATCAAAGCCATGAAGACCAAGCATGTCAAGATCATTTATGAGAAGCTCATTTGTTGGGTGTAATTGGGAAAGTAATTCCCATTCATTTATTTCCATGGTGTCTGTTGCACTGGTTTCATTTATAGCTGAGGTATCATCTGTGACAACCTCAAAATCAGATAGAGTGCGGTGTTGATGCCAAGGATTGTAGAATGGACGAAATGTCTCCCAATTTGCGGTGAATTCTGCAGGAGAATCTCCTATATCCTGGACAATATGGCGAAAAGTTTTGTATAGCATAAGTTCAACCCTGCAAAAGTCAGCATAACAAGGTTCAGTTATGGATGGTATGGAGGAGTAACGTGGTATGACCCGAACAATTGCTTTTGTAGGCCTTTGTTTCCATTTGTTTGTTTTGCGACGAGGATCATATGACCAGGACCTTGCTAATTCTATTAGTGATGTGGCCTCTAGGGTGGAAGGGCGCTGGATATATGTGTCTATGATGTGTGGGGATGTAGTGGAGGTGGCGACCGTTTGCGGAAGGCGCAAAAGAATTTTCTGGCTTACATTTAAGGAAACAAATGGCCAACTACATAATGTCAAGGGCAATTTTTGCAGCATATGGCAGGTTTCCTGCGCTCCAATGTCACGATCAACAAGGGTTTCAGCAAGAAATTTCCGAAATGCAGATGTTGCTGGGTCAGCAGTGGGTGAAGCAAGAACAATTCTACGTAGCATTTGGTGGAAGCTTTCAGATTTTTTTCTGCTTTGGATGCATATTTGGCGATATATTTTTGCACAGCGTGTATGGAGAGCACTGGTTGGCAGTCAACATTTGCACGCCAAATAGATAGGATGGTAGGGTTATGGCTATTGAGTCGATCGTCATTGCGAGCAGGGGTGTATGTTTTCTGGCCACTGGAGTCAATGAATAAGGCCAATTTTGGGTGTAATTCCCACGGTGCTTTATAACGACATTGGAGCGAGGACCCTTTTTTTCTTAGGCATGTGCTTTCCAAGCATTTTGTGTGACGTTCAACACAGTTGACGAGTTGTTCATAGTCACTGGAAGGATTGGTACTGAATATTTGCTGTGTGGACAATAGACAAGGGTCTTTGGGATCTGGCCTAGCATTTGGTTCGCTTGAAGTTGAAGGAGCACGAGGGTTCCAAGCGGAAATATATTTGTCGAAGAACTGCCTTGCAATATCTACTGCTTGTGTGTCTTCCCAGTCGAGGCTCTCCATATCAGGTGCATTTTCGATCCAAAGGAAACCATGGATGTGCGCAGAACCCCTGTGTTGCCATTCATACCTATCAAGTATGCATTTTTGTAAGTTAATTTTGCAATAGGTGAGGAATGTTGTTTAGAGTTATTGGAGGGAAAAAAAAAATGCGGCAGAATGCGTACCTGTACCAGTAATCTTTTGTATTCAAGTGTTTCTCCAAGATAATCTCACGAAATGCTGTGAATCTATGGTGCATATACAGCGATGTTAAATGTGGGTAAGATACAATGTTTTCATTTCTCCACTTTTGTTGTTTTGCAATATCAGAAGGAAGACATCCGAGCATGATTGCATGAAGATCAGGCCACTTTGTATCAGCTGCACTCAATGTGAAGAAGAACGTCGGGTAGCCGAGTTGAGATATCATGTCTGTTAGTTCATTTTTAGCTTTGTGCCAAAATGACCTTGTTCCACGTAAAGAGCTACCGAAGCGCACGACTTGCTCTGCCAACTGCTCATCCGGAAACTGCTGTAAGCAGAGGCTTAGATCCTGAATAGATACTGGAAAGTTATCTGTGATGTTCTTTTTCACAAAAAACGATGATGTTGCTTGACTGCGATGCCGCATCATGAGATTATATATGTAATAACGAAAGCGTGGGTGCTTTCCAAATCTGTTATCGTAGTAACGTATGAGATGGAGTGCATATTCATGTAATTGCACTGCTTTCATTCTTGGCTGATTCGGCATTGCAGCTCCTGTTGGGAAAAGGGCAGGGAAAACCATAGAGAGTAGACCTTCTGTGTTGTATTCGTTGACTGGCGATAAACCAATTGTTGGCCACTCAATTGTAGTATCAGATTGGTGGTTGTAAGCATGCAAATAATGGCGGATTTCTTGGATTTCTGTATTTGTATTAGGTATGATGGGGACGAATGATGATGTTTGGTCAACGGATGGGTTTGTGAAATCTTCGGTGAGCTCATGGGGGGGTTCAAGTGGAAGGGGGACAACGGTTTCTGCAGTATTGGAATAGTGAAGGGAGGAGGAGACGTCAGTGGGGATTGCTGTAAGGATGCCAGTGCATTGGTATTAATACGAACATTCTTATAGTATGGGTCATTTGCCAATTTGTATTCTAATGCAGCGAGAACGCGATGCCTATTGACAATGAAATCATAAGCCTTATGGTCATTACTATGACGCGTGACAATGAGGATGTCCAAGTGTTCAACACGTCGTG